>JAVTVY010040501.1:0-195352 GCA_036873755.1 Hanleya hanleyi | reverse complement strand
TGGAAGCCTTCAAAGATGCCACAACCCCTCAGCACGGGTATATGCTCTTCGATCTCAAGCAAGCCACCCCCGACCACCTTCGACTACGGACCGGCATCTTTCCCGGAGAGACCCACCACGTGTACATGCAAAAATAATGTAAACACACCCACAGTGGCGCCCCCAGCTGGGGTCTGTGTGTTTGATGATGGGGAATAATAAAAAGAATGAATACTACAGCAGGGTTGACTTTGTCTGTGAGGTGGATAAAAAGGGCAGAGTTGTGGGTTCTAGCATTAGTTGTACAGGATGTCTGCGCGAGTACGGAAGCACGCTCCCACGCTCCGTGTATTGAAGACGGCCCCACTCGAGTTAGTCCGAACCATTGTACGCGGTGCGGACCCTGACCTTGTACGCTGTCTGTGCGAGATCGGGTACAACCTGTTAAAAGGCAACGTACCACTGACTCCGGCTCAGAAGACCAAGTTGGCCAAGCATAAGACAGGTCTCCGAACCCTAGTCCACAAGCGGGTCCCTCAAACACAAAAGAAAAGGTGTTACAGAAAGGCGGCTTTCTCGGGGCCATCTTAGCACCGTTGGCCGCTTCCGTGCTGGGTCCAGTATTGGGTGGACTCTTCGGCCGACAATGAACCACACGAAAAAAATGGTCCTCGTCGAACCACGGTTCCTGCAAAACCTCCAATCACCCTACCCTGTCCTACCTACGGTGAAGACCATAAACAGCCTCGATGGAGAGATGCAACAGATCTTACAGAGACCGGGGTTAAGCGACAGTGAGAAAGTACAACGGTACAATGAGACGCTTCAACGGTACGTGACGTTCATGGACCAATACAAAACCCTGTCTACCCCAGCAACAGCACCACCACCACCACCACCACCACCACCACGTGACAGACCGCTGACCTCAGCACCGCTCCAACAGCCGGGTGAGGTAGCCCCCACAGCCCTACAGTGGGTGGAAGACGAAGTGCTGAAGAGTGTACCTGCCTCGTTCAAGAAACAAGCTGGCCTGGTATTACAACGGATGAAACAGAATCCTAACATGACTTGGAATGATAAAGGCGAACTCCTGGTACAGAATCAGGTGGTCCCCGGCACCCACATGACGGATTTAGTGAATGATCTGATGCGTCAACGCAGATCGCACACCAATCCTCGAGGATGGGAGGTGTTCGCTCAAGGCTTGAAAGACATGCATGTACCACAGGAATTGGTGGGGAACCCCCACCGCTGGGCCTTCATGCAGCAAAGTCAGCAATCGCCGAGTCGTGCACCACGACAGATTCCACAACCTTGGGAATCCGACTGGAAACCGGAGTCACCCCCCAAATCACCACCACGACGGGCACTTTCTTTTCGCGCCTATAAAAAAACACCCTTGATCAAGACACCCCACATCTCCAGAGCCGTGACACGTAGCAAGTCAACGCGCCGAACACGACGCCGGACACAACCGCCCAAGGTCTGGAAGGAAGACCTATTAAAACCAACAGCAGCAGCAGGACAGCTCAGTCGCCATGTTTTACCTGACCCTACCCAGTAACAGTTCGCTGGATGTGTTTCCTGACAACACCGTGGCCAAGTACGTCACCCAGTTACCGCAACCGTTACATTTACCTGGCCGGTGGGAATGTGCCCTCGTGGATATCCAATACCCTTACTCGTGGTACAACGTGCGAGCCAATGAAGTGTGGTACGAGGTCACCTACGAAGGCAAAAACACCCGGCTCACCCTGCCCGAAGGCCAATACGATACCCCCAAAGAGTTCATGGGTGGGCTGTCAAGACTGATGCATGATAAGGCGCTACGGGGGGTGACGGATAGTGCAACACGCCTGATAGCCTTGCGCTTCAAGAAAAACGTGTTCTTCGATGTCAACGTACACAACGACAAGGCACAGCTTACCGTCACCGATACCGTGAATGTGAAACTCAGTCCTACACTACAGCAAATGCTGGGTTTCGATCTACAGACGTTCGCTGGTCCCAACCAACACCATGGCGAGATGCCGATGGATATGAAGTCGGGCATGTACGGACTCTACGTCTACTCGGACGTGGTGGACAACCACATCGTGGGCGATATCAACACACCTCTGTTACGGGTGGTCCCCATTAAAAAGACGTATGGCGATCAAGTCACCCACAGTTTCACCCACATGCTCTACTTGCCCGTACGACAAACTGACATCAACACGATCACGGTGGATATAAGAGATGACACGGGACGACCGGTGGCATTCGAACGAGGAAAAGTGGTGCTGACACTTCATTTTCGACAAGCACGTGCTCCCCACTTTGCATAATGAAAGTACCTTACGAGTGCGATGCACGCAGCTATGCCGACTATTATGCCCAACAGGCCGGGGGTGGCTTTCCGGTCTTTAGCGGTGCACGCATGCAACGAGGACATGGACTGGGGAACATACTCGGCAGCATTGTGAAAACGTTCCTGCCCTTGGTGACGCGTGGGGTGAAAGCAATCGGCAAACAAGCGGTACGCAGTGGACTGCAAGTGGCCGGTGATGTCTTGGGGGTACGGCACCCCGACAAGCCTTGAAACGACGGGCCAAAGAAGCGGGAGGCGTCTTGGTGGCCAAAGCACAACGCACCGTAGGGAATAAAAGAGCTGCCCCACCGAGATCACGCACCAGTCGACGACCGACCCAGCGACGACGCACATCCAAGAAGACCCGGGATATCTTTTCTTAAAACATGGCCTTAATCCACGCCGAGTCCTGCCCCTCCACCAACAGTGAATTTGATTTGTGGACCGCGCCGCCCACACAAACCAGTGTCGAACAAGGATTATGGGTGGAGCATCTCCCGCTCTCCAGCATCAACGAAACCGGGCCCATCGAGTTCACCATCAGTAATGCGGATACGGCCTATGTGGATTTAGCCCATACCTACTTGTATGTGAAAGCCAAGGTGGTCAATGGAGCTGGCACCAGAATCGCTGACCAAGCAACGGTGGGCCCGACGAATCTCTGGCTGCACTCGATGTTTCAGCAGGTGGATATTTTTCTCAGCGACAAACTCATCAGTGACTCCACCAACACGTACCCCTATCGAGCCTACATCGAGACACTGTTGTCGTATGGCCGAGAGGCTAAAAATCTCAGCTGACAACCGCTTTATTCTACAAGGACACGGCCGAGCACATGGACACGGCGGACAATGGGGGATATAACAAACGGAAGGCTTTCACTGCGAACAGTGCCACGGTGGATATGATGGGTCGACTGCATGCAGACATGTTCATGCAAGACCGGTACCTCTTGAACAAGATCCCCATCAAAATCCGACTGATACGGGCGCCTCCCACCTTCGCCTTGATGGCCACTAACGTAGAGGCGCATGTAGCTGACTATAAGATTGTCATCGATGACGCAGTCCTGTATGTCCGAAAAGTGAAACCGAATCCAGCCGTTCAATTGGGACACATGAAAGCCTTGGAAACAAAACCAGCCCAGTACCCTATCCGACGTGTACAAACCAAAGTGTTCTCTGTGCCTGCTGGAAATATGGGCGCCAACAAAGAAAACCTGTTCCTGGGGGAACTACCCAAGCGATTGATCCTGGCCTGTGTGGAAAATACCAGTTTCAGCGGAGCCTACCCAGAGAATCCGTTTGACTTTAAACATTTCGGCATCAATTTTGTGGCCCTGCATGTGGATGGACAACAGGTGCCAGCCACGGCCTTAACCCCGAACTTTGGGCGGAGGAATTTCATTCGAGCCTATCAGAGCCTGTTTACAGCCACCGGTCAAATCAACCAGGACGAAGGGAATATGATCAGTCGGGAGGACTACGGGAACGGATACACGTTGTTCTGTTTCGATCTGACCCCCACCTTAGAGAACGACCATCAGCTGGCCCTGACCAAGCAAAGCAATTTACGGTTGGAAATCCACTTTGCACGAGCCCTGGCGACCACCGTCAATGTGATCTGCTACGCCGAGTTTGACAACATCATTCAAGTGGACAAGGCGCGCAACGTCCTGTGTGACTCCTCCACCTAACATGGATACAGACCAGATAACCACCGTGCTGGAGACTGACCCAGGAACACGTAGGGTGTTTCAAGGAGTGTTCGCCCGAGATGTGTTCCCATTAGACCGTGTGTATCCGGCTGCTTACGTTCTCAACACGGACCCGATGGATCGACCCGGTGAACACTGGGTGGCCGTGTACTTGACAGAACAGCAGGGGGAATACTTTGACCCGTACGGTCTGCCACCCCTCCATCCCGATTTAACAGACTTCATGGATCAAGGCACAGAGACGTGGTGTTGGAACAGTCAAACGTTGCAAAGCCTGACCAGTGGCGTGTGCGGACAATATTGCTTGTTTTACCTGTACCATCGATGCCGGGGAAGACCCTTATCTACCATCGTACAGATGTTTGACGAGTACTCCCAGGCCGAGGACCGCGATGTACTCGTCTATGACTGGGCCGCCCATCATTTCAATGTACAAGCCCCGTTCTGGGCTTAAGTTAATGACAAGCCCCTTGTTCTGGGCTTCAATGTACAAGCCCCTTGTTCTTGGCTTCAATGTACAAGCCCCTTGTTCTGGGCTTCAGTTAATGACAAGCCCCTTGTTCTGGGCTTGAGTTTTCACGTGGTTGTTCTCACGTTGTTGTTGTTCACTGAATAAAAAAAAAAAAAATGAGATCTCACCAAAAAAACCTGTCTTGTGTGTTTTATTCCTAATGCATCAATGCCCAATGTGGAGATTCAGTCAAACTGAAATCAGTGGTGTAGGATTGGGGTCAAAATGTAACCCATCAAGTTTAGAAGGCAAGAGCACTATAGTAAAAAATAGAGAGCCAATGAAATCAGCCTACAGACCAAGTACGTGTCTTTGGTCTAGGTTTGGAGCGGGCATTTCATTGAGGTACGTGTATACGGTGAGTGAAAAGACTCGTCCAACACGTATAGATTATGACTATAAGTTCTATGAGCATAATGCATGAAAGTGGCTTTGAACACCGTATTAGTCAATCAGTGGCCTAGAATGGAGCCAAAGGTAACCCATCCATGTCCAGAAAAACATTACCCGGGTGTACAAGAACCCAGATGTAGGCGCGGACGTCAGCGAAAGCACACCGTGAATACCCCAATTCCATTGGCTGATTGTTCGATCGCTGATTGGTTCTTTTTCTCGACCGCTGATTGGCTCTTTTTCTCGACCGCTGATTGGTCCAAATGGAACTGCCCATCTTTCCCAGGTTCATCTAGAATCCCCCTAGAATCTAGAATTTTTTATTGTGCTCAAGCTCTGACTATAGCGATGCCGCAACATTGTCTCATTGGACATTGGACCGTCTGACCTGGAGGTGACCCTTTGACCTTTTGACCCGCGTACGCGCGCGCGCACTACCGGGGATGACGCGCACTTCCGGAGAACGCGCGCGCGCGCGCGCTGCGGGGCGCTGGGGCGGGGAGGGAAAACACCCCGACGGTTGAACATTGGAACTGTTGTGGGTTTGGAGGATGAACATACGGACGTCTATCGCGGCCATCTTGTACCCACCTCCCACATCTTGCACTCACTCACACTCGCGGCCATCTTGTACCCACCTCCCACACATGACACTGGCGGCCATCTTGTACCCACCTCCCATTGATGTCAACGCAAAAATACTTCAATGAATACGTATTTTCGAAATGAATAGTAAAATGAATTTTCTGTGTCGCATGCATATCTATCGCACAACTAAAACTATTTACAACTGCCCAGCATTATTGGGACAGCCAAATCTCTAGTTTTTATTACCGACATTGATTATGGCGGCCATCTTGTACCCACCTCCCACATGTCACTCACACTGGCGGCCATCTTGTACCCACCTCCCACATCTCACTCACACTCGCGGCCATCTTGTACCCACCTCCCACATCATGACACTCGCGGCCATCTTGTACCCACCTCCCACATCTTGCACTCACTAAATGAATAGTAAAATGAATTTTCTGTGTCGCATGCATATCTATCGCACAACTAAAACTATTTACAACTGCCCAGCATTATTGGGACAGCCAAATCTCTAGTTTTTATTACCGACATTGATTATGGCGGCCATCTTGTACCCACCTCCCACATGTCACTCACACTGGCGGCCATCTTGTACCCACCTCCCACATCTCACTCACACTCGCGGCCATCTTGTACCCACCTCCCACATCTCACTCACACTCGCGGCCATCTTGTACCCACCTCCCACATCATGACACTCGCGGCCATCTTGTACCCACCTCCCACATCATTACAGTCAGACCAGCAACATGCAGATAGATGTTCATGAGATAGATTAACAGCATTTCTACCTCAAGATGTGGCGGCCATCTTGTACCCACCTCCCACATCTTGCACTCACTCACACTCGCGGCCATCTTGTACCCACCTCCCACACATGACACTGGCGGCCATCTTGTACCCACCTCCCACACATCACGCATGCGCACAAACACACTTATGACGTCACACAAGGTTCTGCGCATGCGCAGTGAGGCGCTATTACGCCAATTTACTCGCTATATACTACTGGCGGTGTCATCCCTTCTGAAGAACAGAAAATAGGTGTACGATTTGCACGTCAGTGTGTGACGGAAACATCACTCCAGCACTATGTACAGACTAATGTCAAGCGGTGAACCAACCCATAGATTTTTTTTCTTGTGAAACAAACTATATGATGTGGGTACTTGATCGATCTGTCTCACGCTGCAATGCGCGATCGATGATTGACCTGCGCAGATAAAGTAATGGTGCGCATGCGTAATCGTCTGAAAGGCTTGGGATAGCCATTGGTTCAAATGGGACGTACAGGGCAGCATCTTAAAGCTCTCGTTGTGTTTACCGAAAATGACGTCAGTCTGCCCATGCGCAGACGGCAAATATTAGAAATAGGGCAGTTTCGGGTGGGAGTTTTCGGGTAGTTGTGATCAAACTTTTTGTGGAGAAAAGTGCAGAATGTATAGAATCGATTTGGCTGACAGTGTCGTGTACGATGGGAGGGGTCTCATGACCGTTGGATGAATTTCGGCGGTAGAGTCATTTAGCTCATGCGCACTGGAAAGAAAAGCCTGTGGTGGGAGTTTTGGGGTATAGGTGAGCCATTTGTGGTTCAGGTGGGCCGAACAGGATATCGTCTTGAAGTATACACGTGATATAGAATAAGATTGTCCTGGTTTGTTGGAAATGCCATCACTGTGTGCATGCGTAACCGTTAAGTAGTAGGGAAAGATGGTATTTTGGGGGTACGCAAGGCGTGTTTGGGCCATAGACGAGTTATTCGTTCTCCAAATATACCGTGCAAGGTATCGTCTTGAAACTCTAATGATGTAGGCTACGACTGGGCTGGTCGCCCGAATGGGCACTTCAGATATGTCTATCCCTATACACTGACCCTTACGAGTGGGCATGTGAAAGAGAAAGAGCTCTCGGTGTGCATAAGTTCTGGAGAAGTAGTAGAGAAAGAGCAGTTTCAGTGGTGCACAAGGGCGCGTTTAGAAAGATGTGGGCCATTATGGGCCCAAATGTGTGGTTGGGTCATATTGGAGCGCTCGTTGGGTAGAGTCAAACCTCGGAAGTCCTTGGAGGTCAAGAAATACCACGGTGGGCCCAGTCATGTGTCATAGGGTGGTGGTAGCGGTGGCCGTAGGGTTAGGGGAAGCGGCGGTGGCGGTTCTGTTGGTGGAGTTGCTCAGCGGCCGTCTTAAAGCAGTGACTCCCTATCACTGGCCAGTAAGTTCCTCTACACACCCACACAAACACACACAGATGCAAAATCCTTTACGTTTGGTGGCGGCGGTAGTGGTGGCGATGCTGAACGCCCTATCGTGGAGAATAAGATCTTCCCACACAAACCTATGCCCAGTCCCTTACGATTTAAGGCCGTAACGCGATCAGATGAGAGACAGAGAGACAGATGAACAACAAGAACAAGCGTATTACACATTGTATTATCCCCTCCACCTCATCCTGTGAGAGTTACGTTAGGTGCGTTTACAATTCTCGTATGCTCTTATCCGTGTATCAGACGCATCGTCGGCTGCTCTTGTACAATCAGAAGCCGACAATTGTCGTTGCGTCAATCTTCGGCCCTAGTCGCTCTTGCCCCTGACCCGTTTGTCCAAGCGTCTTCGGGCAGTTCAGGCTATTGTAAAGTCAACATGTTCTGGAACAGCTTTTTTTCGTATTTTGACCGCTTTTGTCACTCCATATCCTATTGCAAGTGACGTTCGGTCTTCGTGATGGACCTATGCGTAGGGTCGACATTCATTTCAAGCGGCAGCGGGCTATACCGTTCAAATATAGCCATGACTGCTTTTCTGTTGTGGGGGTGCATGATGGTGTACACGTCTTGTAAGTTATTCACCATGCATCTTCGTTCGCCGCAGCATGACTATTATAGCCGCTGTGCCAATATGATTCCAATGCCTAGGGTTCTTCCTCACGCAGACGTCTCTTGGATGTAGCCTATGTGATGCCGAGCTCTCCGTACCAGTGGATGAACGCTCGGTATCATTCGTTGGACACTCATAATCAGTGGGTGGGCTCTCAGTCTAAGACGTCTCATTATCAGCGTCAGTGGGTTGGCTCTCAGTATCTGCACCGCTTCTGATGCCTCGGTATCTCGGTGTCTTCATACCCATGTACATTCTTCTGGTGTCACAGCATATGGTGGTGCCTGGTAAACAGGTGTCCTTACATGTTTAACCCTTGTTGACGGTTAAACGTCGAATGCGCACGTCTTTAGGATATGGTTGCTTTTGTTGACGTAAGACAGTACCGTTCGCCAATTAAGATTAGGCTAGGCGTTAGCCATCCTCGCGAGCCAGTGTATCGAACGATCTGTTGGGATCGATACAGTGGTTTGGTTAGTTACTCATAGCAGTTCTGATATAAATAGGCCAAGGGGTTTCCTCTAAGTTTGAATTTCTCGCCGGCCAAGCTACTTTAATGTCAAGCAGAAATCGACATCGAAAGTCAAAGCAAAAACCGCAGGCTTGGGATACCGACATGTTAATTCAAAACAAGCTCGGCGGATGTACTGTACGAGATTGTATAATAGAGGCAACGACTCAAGAACTCATTCGAATCACCAAAAATGTCCAGGTAAACCCTCCGGGAGGATTTAGGATTAACGTGGACTTGTGAAGATGGGCGCTCGCGGGCATTGCTGTGTGACCGATTGATACGAAGAGTCCGTCAACCGATACGGGGAGCTCGGCCTCATTACAGCGAAGTCGCAGTGAGGAAGAACATTCCCTCATTGCATTATCACAGTGATGTGATGGAGACGTTAATTAAATGTGCAATACGCAATAGGCTTGTTGTTGTTTTTCATCTCTCCTTCTCTCATCTGATTGCGTTAAGGCATGTGGACGTAAGGAATTAGGCATAGGTGTGTGTGGGGGAGGAGGGGGTCTTACTCAGCGTTAGCGTGTGACTGCGCTAAGATGGGCATCGAGCTAAGATGGGCGCCGCCATCCACCACAACCACCGCCACCACCTTCACTACCGCCGTCGCCACCTCCACCACTATATCCTATGGCTCATGTTTGGGTCCACCGATGTATTTCTTGACTTCCGAGGACTTCCGAGATGTGGTTCTTCTCAGGAGCGCTTTAATAGAACCCCTCCCACGCCACATCTGTACCCAATATGGCCCACATTTCCCTAAATCCGTCCCTTTACGGGTTTCGGGAGTTACTGCCCTCTAGAGCAAAGTGCCCCACCGGGCAATTTTCAAGAGCTGTCAAAATACTATGGAAATTGCCCTTTCTCTACTACTAACATATTCGACTAGCATGGTATGTTATCCGGCTGAGCTAGCCAAAAAGTCCCGACATTTGATGTATCCATGCCCACGGAAAAGACATCATGATACGTTATTGCCAGACGATTAGATCCTTTAGCGGAGCGTTGATAGGATATTTATTTATTAAGACTGGGAACATGAATATCAGCAAGCCATTCCATTGAAAGAAACACTCGTATTACGGCGATGATTATAAGAATTAATGGACTGGGATGGCATATGATTATATATTACATGTTATAAATGCAATAAAATGCAAAAGCGTTTTCTGGCAGATATGCATTATGAATACCGTAGCTTATTATTTATTAACTGAAATAACTGTAGCTTATCTGGGTTGGCGTTCATGGCGTCCGTGAGCCGCTAGGCGTATTGTCTGTAAGATGACTCATGAAGCAATGATAGTAATTCATCTTGTGCATCAGGACGGGAATAAAGTATCTCATCAGACGAGTTTAGCGTATGTTGTTAGAGCCATCAGAATCCATATTAGATCCATACTTTTGTGTACAGATTCATCATGCGTGCTTATATGAAAGGATGACATTTCCACAAGAAGCACATATACCTGTTACCGATACTTGCCCGTGTTATACATGACGTCCCATAGTTAACCTGTGGCGAGGCAGTTTATTGATAAAATATTGAACTCTCACCTGCGTATTATATACCTCTCACGAACATCTAATGTGCTATGTGTAAAAATCTCACGATTGTGTGTTTAGATTTTGAGAAGGTTCGAAATATGCTATTAGGCACGAAAAGAAATGATTGGTTTGCTTTCTACAATTACCTAGAATTTAACATGTAGTCCCGAGCCGTATCAACCTCTAAATTAATGTTAGTGACTATACCCATCTTCTTTTTTTGTACCTACTCATGTGTTTCATGTCCTGTCTCTCGGCGTATTCAACTGCAAATGTTTACCTCGCTCAATCGATATTAGCTGCTTGAGGATAAAAACGGTCGGCAGTGATAAAGGTATCGATTCAATTACCAGCGTACTATGTACCATGTGGGTATTGAAACATTATCCTTGCTTTAGTGTTACTGATCAATAAAATGTACTCTGCTAGTACAAGCAGATAAAAATAGGACAACAATGCGGGATGTAGCAAGATATTTTGTTATACGTGTGCAGAAATTTTAATCCAACAGAACGTCGTCGTGGCGATGTCTGCGGTGACTGTGTGTAGATTCCCACCCGTTCACGTGCGTTTTGACAGTTGTAAACAAACCCACGTGGTGAAAAGGGCGCAGACATATTGGTTCAGAGGTCACGAGAGCTCTTGCCGAGAGTTGCTGTTGGTCGCATCTCAGCATCATCACCGAGATTGTTTTGGAGTCGGTCGAGTCGGTAGGGCAAAAAGACAATTATATTGCTACCCCTGTTCTCACAGCGTGCAAACATCATCACAAAACAAATACCAGTTGAGTTTTCGGTACATTTGCAATACATGGTATACTAAGGAAGATTGCGGTTCAGTCGTGGAGCGAGGAACTCTGAGGCTGTGTCTCTGTTTTGTCTTTCTGTGTGGAGATAACTCCGGGATCATTTATTATTGTGCAGTCATTGACAACAAAGTCGTCTTGCAGGTAAGTTTATTCGTCGAATTGTTATAGATCTAGTTTCCTTTTATCACAAGTTCTGTTTTATTGTGTCAGTTTTCATGTTTTCTTTGATCTGTGTTTTTTTTAAGTCAATCCCTTTCCCGGGTCCGTTTCGTGAAAATGAGTAAGTGATGGGTCACTCAAAATCCATATCGTACGTTTGTGACACTGACAGCCTATCAGTATTTGAAACGGTGAAAAAATGCGAAAATCTGACAATGAGTGAAGTCATGTGTGGATATTTGACAGAGGGAAGAATGAAGATTCTATAATAACTCGATTACATGGCCTACTCTTGTTGAGGGTTGTTTTCCCCCATCAGTGTCTGCCGCTGGAATACATGTGCTGGCCTGATCGGCTACTGTTGCCAGCTTGCCGCCTCGGGCGCTTCACGCGGTGAGCGTTTCAGGCTCCATGGAAACACTGGCAAATCAATGTAATAACCCACACAACCACACGTTTGTTAAAGGGGCACCTTGCTATGAAACGGAGCGCGTCAACCTGACCAGCTTCTGTTCTGCCCAGTGCTTGTTGATATGGTAAAAACTGCTTGATTGAGCTCTGGTGATATTGATCAGAAATGGAGAGCATGGTAGCTATACATGTACTATATATGTGTCACTGATGGTGGATCTGAACGGTTTAACCAAGCCTTGCTATTTCCATCCTGTACCCGGTTGAAGCGAGATCCCGTCAGAACTGTTGCAGTCCAGGTTTATAATTAATTTGCCACTGGCCTATTGTAATCGGTTTTCGATGGTGGACAGGTCTCGGTGCAAATATCTTTTTTGCTGCATTCTGTTGCGCTCGTATAAGGCCCTAAACCATGAGACAATTAAAGCAAGGTTTTATTTTTTTTCCTGGCATTTTCTCCAACAACGCTGTATAACACTCACCTATCTTTTGATTCGTCTTAGCAGAATGCAGTGCAGTCGATTTGAAATTGATTTGAAAAGGATCACGGTGTCATCGATCAAAACCGACACAGGTTCACTTTTGCCCCTATCCCAGTGTACAGCTCAATTAATGATAGTTTGTCGGTGATTAGGTCAAGCTAATCAGCTGGGAAGGGTATAACCATGCAACATTCTGCCACGAAGTTTGATGGATGGTTCAAGGTTTAGTCAACAATAATTGACTTGACAGCCTCATTGAGAAAATCCAGAGATATTCTGTGTGCAAATCTCTTGGCACAAATGAAAAGAGAATTAAAGAAAACATGTCGTTAAGAAAAGAGAATTTGTTTGTTTACTGCGTTAAATATTGGAATCTTACAAATTTTCATTGTTAAAATAAAATTCTTCTTGTATGGATATTCTTTCTCTGTGAAAATACAAAGTAACATGTACATGGAGTTGTTGCTACATGATGATGTATTAATTTATTCAAATTATTTTTCTTCTGTGTTTTTCTTTTCTGTTTTTCAATGTTCAACATAAGTTCATTGGATGGTCTCAAAAAAAAAAATTTCTTTAGCTATTTCAACATATATATGAAAAACTGTGAAATACAAATTTTTGTGTTCTAGGAATTAAAATGTTGCCCAAAATTGTGTTCTACAATGTAGTCATGTAGGCCTGGCCATATATGGACTAGTGAAAAGATGGGTTAAGAGTCACCACTCATCAGTTAATTGCTGTATTGTTTAATTGGTTCCATGGTGAAGCTCTGTTTCCTGCAGTCACGACTGTGTATTCTCCATACATAGAAAGAAGAATGACCCTAGAACTGGCCCACTTCACTTGTTTCTAGGCTTTATATGGAAGAATCTGTCCATTTTGTGGTCTTCATTCTGCCCTCAGGGTGGCCAGTCCTGGGCTAGCTGAAATAAGACCGGAATTACGTTACTTGCCCCCAGATGGCCACATGTCCGAATCTTGCAGAAATTGATGCCTTCGGACATTCCATTAGTATTGTGTCCTGTCATATTTACTGGCTTGATACATTTTTCGGTCAGCTATATGTGACATGGTATCTGGCTTCAGTCTCATCTGATGCTTAATTAACCTACATGTGCTGTTAGCGCAGTTAGCTACTGGTTCCCTATACATGTGTAGGCCTACATTCTGTTGGACTGCTTCTCAAATATAAATTTGTTGTTTTTGAACATGAGAATATCCCCATGTTAAAAAAAAATATTCAAAACCAACATTTCACAGAATTATTTGAAATTTTAAGATTTCAGTGCTTGGGTCAGTTCCTGGGTGGGATTTTGTGGGCGGTTACTTTGGGGCCACCTGGGTGGAGTAGGAGTTCAGAGGCGTGTGGGTGGTGGGGATTTAGATGGGCGAGAGGGATGGTGGGGGACATAGCTATTTCTTAGCACAGGTTTCTATGAGGTTTCGTGGAAGACTTATACATTTAGTATTGATGTGGATGAGGGATGTCATTACATATTGAGTTTTGTGAGCACCCTGATTGAATTGTCTGGGAGAAATGAAGCAATTGACAGGCCTATAGGCCAGGCAAGAATCAATTACCCCCCAGTGTATATTTAGCAACGAGAGAAGACGTCCAGTTGGACCGATAGTTATTTACGTTTTGGATTCTCCTTTTGTGACCACTGGCTATCAAGGTATGAAGCCTGTATCACCGGTATCATCTAAACCGGAGACAAGACATTGGTGAAGACAATCCTCAACCCTGTTGTCTTCTGGGACCGCCATTGCAATTTATACCGACACCAATCGGACAATATGATCTGTCTCTTTAGTGATTTTCCATTTCGACCGATAAGAATGGAATGCCTGGTATAACGAGACTCTGTCAGGTATTGGTAATTGCCTGGAATCAGTGCTGCAATGGTCAAATAGGGTTTGCTATCTGAAGCTTCTATCTTTGCTGTAGCCAATTACGGTTTCGTCAGAACTGTGATAGAACAAATGTATCAAGTCGGTATGACCGTCTGGGCTGGACAGTACAGGCTTAATATTTGTGGCAATATATACTGCAGGCCTTGAGGGGGTTACATTGTCATGGTTAGTAGGTGAGCAGATGAACTAAAATCTCAACATAAAACAGTGCAAGAATAAGAGGATGAAAGGGAGCAATAGATGGCTCTCCTCTAATTCATTTAAGCTCATGTTCACTCTCATGGCTTGGAGATTCATGCTCACCTCTCATAGCAAGGCTTGGAGACCCATGCTCACCTCTCATGGCAAGGCTTGGAGACTCATGCTCACCTCTCATGGCAAGGCCTAATGACTCATGCTCACCTCTCATGGCGAGGCTTGGAGACTCATGCTCATCTCTCATGGCAAGGCCTAATGACTCATGCTCACCTCTCATGGCGAGGCTTGGAGACTCATGCTTACTTCTCATGGCAAGGCTTGGAGACTCATGCTCACCTCTCATGGGATGGCCTAATGACTCATGCTCACATCTCATAGTAAGGCTTGGAGACTCATGCTCACCTCTCATGGCAAGGCCTAATGACTCATGCTCACCTCTCATGGCGAGGCTTGGAGACTCATGCTCACCTCTCATGGCAAGGCCTGATGACTCATGCTCACCTCTCATGGCTATGCCTGATGACTCTCTCATGCTCACCTCTCATGGCAAGGCCTGATGACTCATGCTCACCTCTCATGGCAAGGCCTGATGACTCATGCTCACCTCTCATGGCAAGGCCTGATGACTCATGCTCACCTCTCATGGCAAGGCTTGGAAACTCCTGCTCACCTCTCATGACAAGGCTTGTTGACTCATGCTCACCTCTCATGACAAGGCTTGATGATTCATGCTCACCTCTCATGGCAAGGCTTGGAGACTCATGCTCACCTCTCATGGCAAGGAAACATGCTTACATCTCATGGCAAGGCTTGGAGACTCAAGCTCACCTCTCATGACAAGGCCTGATGACTCATGCTCACCTCTCATGACAAGGCAGGTTGACTCATGCTCACCTCTCATGACAAGGCTTGGAGACTCATGCTCATCTCTCATGACAAGGCTTGGAGACTCATGCTCACATCTCATGTCAAGGCTTGATGATTCATGCTCACCTCTCATGGCAAGGCTTGGACACTCATGCTCACCTTTCATGACAAGGCCTGATGACTCATGCTCACCTCATGACAAGGCCTGTTGACTCATGCTCACCTCTCATGACAAGGCTTGGAGACTCATGCTCACCTCTCATGACAAGGCTTGGAGACTCATGCTCACCTCTCATGACAAGGCTTGGAGAGTCATGCTCACCTCTCATGACAAGGCTTGATGATTCATGCTCACCTCTCATGGCAAGGCTTGGAGACTCATGCCCACCTCTCATGACAAGGCTTGGAGACTCATGCTCACCTCTCATGACAAGGCCTGTTGACTCATGCTCACCTCTCATGACAAGACTTGGAGACTCATGCTCACCTCTCATGACAAGGCTTGGAGACTCATGCTCACCTCTCATGACAAGGCCTGTTGACTCATGCTCACCTCTCATGACAAGGCTTGGAGACTCATGCTCACCTCTCATGACAAGGCTTGGAGACTCATGCTCACCTCTCATGACAAGGCCTGTTGATTCATGCTCACCTCTCATGACAAGGCTTGGAGACTCATGCTCACCTCTCATGACAAGGCTTGGAGACACCTGCTCACCTCTCATGACAAGGCTTGGAGACTCATGCTCACCTCTCATGACAAGGCCTGTTGACTCATGCTCACCTCTCATGGCGAGGCTTGGAGACTCATGCTCACCTCTCATGGCAAGGCCTGATGACTCATGCTCACCTCTCATGGCAAGGCCTGATGACTCATGCTCACCTCTCATGGCAAGGCCTGATGACTCATGCTCACCTCTCAGGACAAGGCCTGATGACTCATGCTCACCTCTCATGGTCAGGTCTGATAACTCATGCTCACCTCTCCTGACATAGCTTGATGAATCTTGCTCACCTCTCATGACAAGGCTTCCCTGACTCCTGCTCACCTCTCAGGCTTGCTACATGTCACTCATGCTCAACTCTAATCAGAAGGCCTGCATGTATGCTGTCAAATTTTCAGTTAAAATGAATGTTCAATTTCATTGGCAAATATTTGCCATGGCATATCCAGCCTTGTGCAAAATAGTCATCAGAATGTAACATTGCTGTTTTATAGTGGTTTGATTTATTTGTCTACAATGTATGCTCTGAGATGTTTCATAAGTTACAATTCTCCCGATACTGAATGCATGTAGTATATATATTGGAACAAAACTTGACATTTCAGTGATATTTTGAAATGTGTGGTCCAAATATGGCATATTTAGCATAATCTCCCGTATTCAGGAGAAAAGAGCCGTCCATGAATACCTTTGATAAATCACCTGGGGATAGGTCTCCGAAAATATTACAAACTTGTGCAGAGGCAAATAAAGGGAAGCGGAGGCCAAACAGGCAAGAAAATCTTATGCCAACAACCACTCAGCAATGTTAACACTGAGGTGCGAATAGCCGAAAATACGGGGAAAACCATGATGCGCAGCACAAAATGAAAGGGTGTGAGCTATTAAGACTGCAGTTCTAAACCCTTGATATAAGCGTTCTTTAGACAGCCTCTCGTTGAGATAAAAAGGGGTTCAAAGATTTAAGAGAGGGAATATCTAGAGGTATAGAGAACTGTCTAGAAGAATGGCCAGGGATCTATACCATGTGTGCTCGCTGTTTACTTCAGCCCCAGTCCACAAACAGTCCCGGTGACAATGGACACATTTGGGGACTTTCTTCACGAAATGCGCAGAGGTTCACTGAGTCAATATTGATTTTAAGAAGTAAAGCAGTTATCGGAGTAGGTTAAAGGGGCCCTTGGCTAACTTTCCGCTAAGCTGTGTACTTTCGCTTGGTCACGGATACTTACAAATTCCGAAAGAGAGGATTCCGTCTGAAAGGCCGTTCAATGAGATCGGGGGGAGGTTTCGCATAGGATACAGAAATGTACCTGGGCTAGAAACATGACAGATCTTTGTGGGAAGAAAAGCGCGGTTTAGTGTGAACGTAACACAATATCAGGGGGGCACTCCCAAACAATGGTTACTTTCTTTCTGCCAATATTTGACCACTTTCGTCTCGGTATAATGAAATGTATCGCATGATGTTATTTCATGCCGAACTATACCTGTGAAAATCTTAACTGGCTTTCATCTTTGTGGTGCTTTTATCCCGATAAAATTACCAATTCCTGTCCTTTATATTGGCTCAAATCTTAGACCATTAACTTAGTTTGCTCAGTTTATCATCATTGAAATGGTAACAAAACTAGATGACATACAATTTTACTCTTCATTTTTTATCCACCCATTTCACATAAACTTATGTTTTCTTTGGTGACCAGACCACTGCACCCAGAACTGGATGCTTGAAAAGTTTATCAGCTGTTAAAATGAAGTGTTTTATCTGTAATAAGTAAATACCTTGCTAAAATGTTCATACTATTAGATTACACTCTGTTTTTGTTTTTTACATGTAGACATACACTTTATCCATAGTACTAGCTGTGTGAAAAATTGGTACAAACAATTTTAACCAAAAGAGTCCACGAATTTGATGTCAGTTTTCCTTGATTGGCTGGGTGTCAAAGTTAACCCGTTTGCACCCATTGAAATCAGCCGTTAGGTGAATAGATACAGATAAATGACCCAATACAATGGTATTGTTTATGAAAGTATAATTACATTGATCTAGGTGCTTTGAATAGCAAATAAACATCTTTTCTATGACCCTGAGATGAAGAAAAATCTCCAAGTTCATTCATGTATGAAATACATGAATTTGAATTACATGTATGACTAAGCTTATATAATCCATCCTGAATATGCAAATTTGAACTACATCTATCATGACTGAAGTGTATGTATGATTCAGTGTAATACACAGAATTGAACTATGGCTGCAGTGTGTATAATTCATTGTGAATACACAAATTTGAAGTACATGTACATGTATGGCTGCAGTGTGTATAATTCATTCTGTATGAATACACGAATTTGAAGTATGGCGGCAGTTTATATAATTCAGTGTATTTAACCTACACACAGCTAAGCAGGATAGCAGAGCATTCTTCAGGATACAAATGTAGGTGAGCATTAGAGCCTTTATAGAAAAAAAGAACAAAATAGAACAAAGAATTTATTGCATTTGTTCCCACAACTTGATTCGATTCACTTGATTTTTCACAGATTCAAAATATTTCCAAGAAATTGAATTTTCCAAAACTTGCGAGTTACAATGTATTGTCTGTAACAAACCATGTTGGATAGACTATCGATAACTTTTGGAATTGTGGGGGCACCCATCCGCAGCCTCTTACATCTGGTTTTGTTGGCGGAAACAAACCGGGTAACTCAAACCGTGGTTATGTATGGAATGGTAATCCTCATAAACTGCTCACTTAATTTTGTGCAGAATTCTTGTTTTTTTTCAGGTATCCGGACTGGTGTTTCTAGATTTTTCCCAGAGTTTTCTCCTGTCAAACTCTGATAATACATAATGGCATGGAATTGCAAATAGCTTTGGATGTAGGAATGGGAGGCTCTTGATGAGTGGGACGATTGGGAAAGAATAGCGGATATGTATAAAAACGGATAAAAAATAAAAAAAAAATAAAAAAGCAACCTCCACAATAACAAGATGATTAAAGTATAGAGCAAATAGATTATCTTGGCACAGTATATTACATGTACATTGTATATGAGTCGGTTGCATGTGGAGAAAGACGCAAGAAAGATAGTTTCCTAGAAGTGTTTCTGGAGCAGCCTTCAAAGCCCCAAGCTTGCATATATGTTTGTAATAGGTTATGGCAGAAAATACATTCTCACTTCTTGTTTATTGTACCCGTGGTGAAGTCGGGACATGCAGACCACTGATCACGTTAACCTTTACGTTAGCTGCAATTATATTTACAATATGTTTTGTTCCTTTTTTCAACTATTTTGAAGATTGCTCCCATAGTAGAGAAGGTTTGCATTTACAATTTGGCTGCTCGTTAAAGTGTACATGTACATATCTTCCATTGGAACAAGTAAGCATAAATCTCTTGAGACTTTCCTGAATATTGGATCTCCTCCATCTTGATTTGTTACACAAAACTCCTTGATTTCCCCATTTACGTGTTTTAAACGAATTTTTGCTGAAGGCCTGCAAAATCTAGAGACAGAAATTTCTGTGCAACTGCATGCGCAGGATTATAATATCCCAGCCTCAAAATGTGGCCAAATATGATGGTGTTCTGTCTCTCTGATAGTAAAGTGATGTACCAGTATGTCAAATCATGTATCATTGTATTGTATTATGTTCTCATACCATTATATTTTTAACACAAGGTTATTCTATGGATAACAACTTCTTTATTGCTGTGGAGCTGACATTACGTTGGAGATACTTCCAACTTTTTCAAAGCTAATTTAGCTTTCGTTGGAGATACTTCCAACTTTTTCAAAGGTAATGTAGCTTTCATTGGAGATACTTCCAACTTTTTCAAAGCTAATTTAGCTTTCGTTGGAGATACTTCCCACTTTTTCAAAGGTAAT
Organism: Hanleya hanleyi; assembly: GCA_036873755.1. NCBI lineage: Eukaryota > Metazoa > Mollusca > Polyplacophora > Lepidopleurida > Hanleyidae > Hanleya > Hanleya hanleyi. Next base: position 175,400 of record JAVTVY010040501.1, on the reverse strand, counting down.
TTAGCTTTGAAAAAGTTGAAAGTACAATGTATCTCCAATAAAACGTCAGCTCCGCAGCAATAGAGAAGTTGTTATCCATAGAATAGCCTTGTGTTATATACGCCGACTTCTAAATGCATATCAAAGAAAATTGTATTCTTGGTTCTGAGAATAAACTTCAATTCAACTCATTTCAATTCAATATAAGTTTTTTGGATTTTTGTTTGTTTGTGCACGCTGCAAAAAAGGAATACTGCAGCATGCAGCCATTCAAATATCTGTCGCTGTCTGTTATCGGTTTTGAGATGCCCATGCACAGTTGGCCATTCTGCAGGATCGCTTACAGTTTGGAATTTGGATCTCACATGAGCTCATGATCTTCAGCGTGACTCCGCTGAAACAAAGATTCTCATTTCCTGTTAAAATACTGGAACTCATTAGCAATCAAATTCTGCCCTTGAGTTGAAATGTGATTAGTGATGAGTTGTTCAGGGCACAAAAATAAGCTGTTCCAAACTTTCAGCTCAGGTTCTTGTTCTCCCCATATACGCACATCGCGTAATCGTAAGCAACAGGATATTTGAACGTGTGCGACTGAATATGTCGAAAATCATCCCATGTGCGGGAAGTGGAAACAGGAGATTTTGTTGCAAGCAACAGGATCCAAAGTTTCAGCGTGTTTTATATTTCGGTGACAGAATCTCCGGATAAATTTGTGCCGACGACAGAAGTTGCTCATGTGTGGTGAACGGGAAACTTTGTATCCTGTTGCCGCAAACTTCAGCCAATCAAAAGTGAGGTGGATATCATGTGATGATAGCTCATGCAGAGTTGCAACACAGTCACCTCATGTGCAGGCAAAGCAGAACAAGAATCCAAAATTGCCAGCGTAGAAATATCCTGCTGCTTGCGATTTCATGTGCTCGTCCAGGCTTGAGGGCTTTCAGATTCTAATATCTTACTCTGGCTGGATTGATAATGACTGTTTTGTCATTGTTGAAAAGCTGACCCAATCTTGTCAAGGGCAGACAACAAATGATTAGATAGCCACATGATAATGGCTTGCGCAGGAAACTTGTCTACAGATTCTTTGTTCTCAGTTCATCTTATCTACAAATGTTGACATACTGATGACATATACAGAGCTGAGGTCTTTGTTTCCAGATTTGATTAAATTTTAATAGGGTGATTGGAAAATTAGAGAGTTTACAGTCTAGGGTTTATGGTAATCTCATTATTGAGGATTAGGGCTCTACACATTTTTCCGCTCTGTAAAAATACTTTCACTTTCTATGTTAATCAGTCTTATACATGTAGCGGTGTTGATTATATGTGAAAGTCTTTCTTGATTAATCAGTTGTTAACTTGACCATTATTAGCCAAATAAGTATTCAAAATATGAATTATACATGTTCATGTGGGCATCTGATCCATGACCAGCTGCACATGTATGTGGTGTGAATTTGGGAAGCTTGGCTGTATTCTTCAACAGAGAGATGAACAGATACATGTATGTCTTGTAATTGCTGATGACAACAAAACAGGTATACATACCCCTCTATCTGAAGTCCAGAGCACACAGGAGTTTTTGACATGAGTTCCTGGAAATTCTGACCCCAGCATCTGAAAATTCGTTAAATTTTCTGATGCATGAAAGTGGATCCGAATATTTGGCTTGTAATATTTTGAGACAAAAACTCTCTGTTGCGGGTAACAAGATTTTTGGAGCTGATTGCTAGCTACATCAACCAATCAACGTTGGATGGTCACGTCGTCAATCAAAATGGTAGGATGATATCATGTGACAGTCCGTCAGCGAGCTTATGGTGAAATAACAACAGTCAAAAAGGCCCAATCAGTTTTTGGATCCAAATTCTCCAACATCAAAATACCCAGACACTCATGTAGAAATAACCCGCCCATGTACGCTGGGCTTCAGATACCTGTCATCAGTATCATACAGCAACAACAGGGTTCATACGCCTCCTGGAAAGTCCTTAAAATGCCTGGAATTTAATTGCTAACCTGGAAAGTCCTGGAAAATGCTTAAAAATAAAGTTAAACTCCTGGAAGGACAACACTTTCGTCTTCTGGGAGAAAACATGCATCGATCTGATGTCAATTTGTTCCTGAATTTCATTAATTTGCTCATGTTAGTTGCGAGTTATTGTACCGGCGCCGGAAAGCATACTATGTGATGAGACATTGAGTGAATTGCTTAGGACACAAGTGTGAAATTTGTTTTACTAGTGAGACTAACGTGGCACGAAGATGGCCAATTGGATAACAACAACAACAACAACAGCTAAAGACTCCTAGAAAATTTTAACTATTGACCTGGAAAGTCCTGGAAAACTCTTGGATTTTTTTCCCACTGTACATGTATGAACCCTGAACAAACCCATTATCAGAGTGTTCATGAGGCTGTAACGAAAATGCACAGGGGAAAAATTACCACCTGATTAACCCTCGACCCTCATATAACGGGGATTTGAACTCTGGATATTAAAATATAGTAATTTATCCACTAAATCCACTAAATGGAATGTATCTGTTGGTGAACCTTAATAAAGATGCATAGGTGAAAATCTGCTGCCTGATTAACCCTCAACCCTTGTGATGGGGTTTAACCCATGATAATTCAGTGATTTATCTACCTGTAAATTGGGAATGGGCACAAATTCTTTAATCACAATGAGCACCTTGTCCACTCAACCAAGAATTGGTCCTACTTGTATATAAAAGCACTTGTAATATAAGTGGCCCCAATACAGATTCTTTTTCAGCACTTAAAAGATTAAAAATGGAAAAGATTGTCCAGCACACCTGGGCTCTTGTATGGTATAGGATTGAATGGTGTAGCTACTGTCCAGTTAATTCTGCTGATAAATGTTTTACAGATGAGTGATTTTGACCATTGTGTAGGGTGATCTATGGAGTACATTTTAGTCTTTTAGGTTCACCTTTCTCCCTGGGTGGGAGCCATTTTGAAGGCGTGGTCAGCCACGATGACTATACTGACCCAGAATTCACGCCAATAATTCACTGAATAAATGAATTCCTTTTGATCCTGTCCGGTCGCATTGTTGCATCGCTTTGTCCACCATTTTCCCATATTTCATCTGTACATGTATTGTCTGCCCAGTACACAGAAATTCCTTACATGCCTTTAGTTTATTCTAGCAGAAAAAAGAATGGTATGTGTTCATCTGGAAACATAAGAAAGTGGATTAAAGTACTGTAGTATTTTTTTCAATACAGATTTCAGTGAAAAGTATAAAATAAAGACTTTGTAACTTATTCTGGATCAACTGTCGCCAAGTTTTCATGTCTTTGTTCATTCCCTCACTTTGCCATGCTTCCTTTTATCGAATTTATCTGTTGTAGAGTCCGGGGCCATGACACTCCATGGCCCATATGGCTCTATCCGACAATAAAAACCCTCCCCGCTCTCTGTCCACTAAATTTATAGAGTTTTGCAAACAGTTTGATAGCCGTGAGAAACTGATTCGTCTGCAATCAGTCTGCAAACATCAACGACTGATTGAATTTCACAAGTACCACCATTTTCTTCGTACAGGTCATGTGATCGGTACGCTGCGATACATGCCGATCACATCAAAAGTACGAATGGTATGTCAGTAAACAGGAGAAATTCCTCTTGATGTTTGAAGACTGATTGCAGACACATCAGCTCCTCATGGTGATAAATTATTTGATAAACTAGATAAAAGTCATGGACAGAGAGTGGGGAGGGGTTGTTTTATTGACGAATAGAGCCCTACTGACCATGGAGCCTTCTGGTGCCGGACTGCAAATGTAAATTCAATAAGAGGAAGTTTGGTGTAGTGTAGACTGTAGGAATGAACAAAAACATCAAAACTTTGCTAGATCAAATATAGGTCATTCGCCACTTAAACTTTTTCATGCATTGGAAAAAAGTTTACTTGCAAACTAGCTATTCGGACAAATCAGATCAACCACTGTCATTCAGATTTAATTGTGTTGTACAATGCCTTTGTGGAATCTGTTGGTGTCCTTGACACCACATATCCCAAAAATGAGAGACCATACTTGCCCAGCCCAATACCTGAGTGGTGGCAAAATGTTAATATGCCTTCAGTCTGCATACAATATAGATGGGAAACTCAGATGGTTTCAATACAGCTATTACTAACTGAATATTGGCCACTTAGCCATTTCTTGAAAAAGATTGGGATTTCCCAAGTTGATGCTTGCAGGTTCTGTGGAAAAGGCACACAGACGAATGTTATCCACATCTTTTGGGAATGCAATCGGCCAAATGGTACATGTATTTTATGTGCAAATTTGTGAAGTTATTTTTCTATTTGGTCAACCATTCATTGAGATAGGTAATGCTTTTCTATTGTTTTTACATGATATATATGTGAAGTTTTTCCTGTATAAATTCAGATTTCAAAAACATTAATCTGATTGCAGAAGACAGTTACATAATATTATTCTGTTGAAAAAAGCTGATCTGATTTGCATTAATGGTTTGAAACTTTGATATCACATGGTTTGTATAATACTAGGAATCAATTCTATGTCTTGTGAATTTTTAAATGTTCTTGTTTTTTTTTGTTTTTGCTAAAAAAAGCCATATGTTTAATGTTGCAAGTTACATCCATACATGATACTTCACATGTTATTGCATTGTTGCAGCTCATGATTCATTGAATATTGTACAGGGGAAATAATGATTAAGTCAATATGGTCTATTCAGAACTTAACCTCAGTAAAACTACACTCCGGTGTTTTGACATCCCATGATTGATGCATTATCAATTCCCGGAGCCATAAATGTCAGTCGTCTCGATTATGAACAATTTACCGTCAAAGTCCCCGACATAAGTATGGCACTGCCCGAGGGCTTGTACTTTGTTAGCGGCTCACCCTAAACCATGCCAGTCTATCGGAGCGTTACCGTCTTCTAATTACCCTGTAGTGAGGATTTGATAAGTAATTAAGACACTGCAAATTGATAATCCATGTTTATCGTTGACCCGATCATTTTCATCCATATTTATTGATATATAATCATCTAGGAGTGAGGCTTCCTTCTATGTCTTCAAGCGGTGTTGTAGGGCTTTAAACAGTGTAGCATATGGCTTTAATGTTGCAATTTATTCCTGATCGTTAGGATCTTAGCACTTTGCAATGTGGTGAAAATGATATTTTCCAGTGTATTTCTGGAGTTCTGTCAGGGAAAATTTTATGGGTGATAAATTTCTCGATGAATATAACAGACATCTGAATAGTCGATCATCTCAATTTTTCTCATTCAGCGTATCTTGGAGATTTTAAATTGCTGTGTCGAGCTGGAGTGTTTCTGTCTTCATTAAGATGTTATTCCCATCCCGCTTTATGTTTTGAGAGCAGGGTTTGTTAAAATTAACAAAGAAAAGGGAAAGAGGGCGATCGTTGATGATCAGTTCATTTTTTAGTTTCGAAAATATTGAATTCTGCAGTGCCAGATTAAGGAGGGTGACTGGTAGTCATTGTGAGTCGGTTAAGTGGAGCTATAGGGGGACAATTAAAGTCTTCTGTACCCTCTTCAAGTGACGGAGATTTTAACCAGTGATTGAGCTATCAGCGGAGTATTGTTGTTGCCATTTGCTGTCGGAGCGCGAATCGAGGTCGCCATTGTTCCTGGTGCCAGATGGCTATGATTTGTGGGTAATTTGTCCACACTGTTCACCAAACTAGGTTGGGCTACGGCCCCTGGCTCCTGCAGGACGGAACAGGGCTAGAGTATTGTAACATTTCTGAACAATACGGCTCTAATAAGTGTGATGTTGGCCTTTATTGGAACTCTCTAATGCGGGAGGGTAAGAGAGGCGTGACTCATGTGATGGTGTAACAATCTGAGAGGTATAGAACCCACGATATTGAGCATTGTCGTTCTTGGCGAAGATTGTTGTAGTCCTTGTCGAGTTGACAAGTTGGAGAATGTTTCCAGTCGAGAGGGAAAAGTGACGTGTGCATGAGACCCCCTTAGTTAAACACCAATCAAGGCTAATGTAACAGATAATTTCGCCAATAACGAGGCTGAAGTAGTTTTCCTGACGTGAAGATTGCAGTTGGTGCGCGAACACACTTAAACCAGCATGTACATGGGGGTTCGAAAACTCATTTCCTCACTCATGAATATGGACATATACCTCGCGCCACTTCTGGCGGGGAACTGAGAGAGGAAGCCCCGGCCTGGCTCCAGCATGGAGACTGGCGCTGTCCTTCGACAAATTACCGAACTATCTTTAGCTAATATTGCCCCGTCACTGACAGGAAACCAAATTTCAATATTTCCACTGGTTGTAGGAGTCTGGGGCTTGTTATATTTAGCCAGTCATTGTTCTGCTCGATGTCTTTATTGGCACCCTGACATGTGTTCTCTCACCCCGCGCATTGTGCCGTAATCCGGTTACAAGCAAAATGTCCTTTTGTCGGACAGCAATGACAACAGTTCTGCAGATGGCTATGGTGGGTTGCTTTTCATCCTGGCATCTGATTCTTGGCTCAGATCAGAGAATAGTTTTTTTGTTCGAATTGTTGAGGAAGAACAGCAACGAAACTCAAGAGTTTGCTTTGTGGTGTGTGCTTTTCAAATTAACTTCTATGGCTATATATGGTTAAGTACCCTAAAAACTCTTCCTGGCCTTATTAGGGGAATGCAACTGACAAGGTACATGTAGACGAGGCAGGAAATTATTGCCTTTCTATCAGATCTGGATCTGTAACAAAGAAAAGAAAGAAAATAATTTAATCATAAAAATTCTCCAACTGTTAAACAGAGAACAGAATATTATTCCTGGACTTTAAAATTGTGCATGTTTTACAAGGGTGTGGTGGAGGAAGGTGGGGGGGAGGGGGGGGCAACAGGGTCCGGAAGGAAGATGGTGTGCATACGTGGAGGGGGGGGATAATATCTAAGAGATGTTTAATGCAGACAAATCCTTTGTTTTATACATCCACAGTGAATTAAAGCACAAGGTTTGAAGAGCAACTGTTACGAGGAATGATAAAATAACCTACATGTATCACAGAAGTCGTATTGTCTTTATAAAAAAAAAAAAAAAATATTAAGATAAAAATTTCCAGTAATGAGTCATTAAAAATTATTATATCAGCCTTTGCCAGCAATATGGACTACAAAATGTTGAATAGGCTGGACCTTTGCTTACTGTGTCAAATAGAAATCCAGTGTAATAATACCTTAGCAAATGGCCAGCACAGTCATGGGAAGAAGATTTCTTTGGTTCAAGCTGTCTTGAGCAATGCACAAACTCAAAAGCCCCAGTGCAGTGGCATTTCCTTTCATGCAAGGTTTTAATTGAGGTTTAACGGGTCCAAAGTTTTATGGAATTTAGGGTATCTTGATGCCATATGGTGAAAATGCGGTTGTATCGCTGTATTGCAGCATTGCCCATACCGGTTGCTCGAGGGGCTTTTCTCTAAATACGTCCTCAATTATTCTGCGGGGCTTCGGGCCCCATTTTGGATGATAGCTGGAGGTCAGGGTAAATTATGCACAGGGTGTTACTGTAGAGTAAAGTACTGCAAATGATGGTACTTTTATGTTCGGGCGATTTTTGGAGGGGATTTTGTGAGGATCCCTAGTTGGCCACGATTAAGACCGCTGTGGTAAATTGAACTTGCCACAGGCTACCATTACGACAAAGTCTCTCTGCGTTAGCGCTCAACCATCAGTCGTTCAGCCAGTCGACTGGATTCTCCCGTAATTCCTCTAATGGTGGACAAAACGGGGGAATCATTTGTGTTTCATTTTTGGTTGTCTTTTGCAATATTGCCAAAGGTACTGAACTATATGTCATACACAGAGTAGAGAAATTCCACTTTAGAAGCAGAGTTAGGCTGCAGGTGCGGATTCAGTGCTTTCTACATGTATTTAACCAATGCTACGAGAGGTGAGAAGTTTTTTGCTTGCATGACAAAAAGAATAAGAAGGGTAATCTATAATTTAATATACAGGCCGGCCTCTACAATATAATAAACATGGATGTAAACCTGCTGCATGCCGGCTCTATGATCCCCACTTTTGTTTCGAATCGATAAATGTTTCTTTAGGCTGGATAAATTGCTACTCAATTAGTAGTAGCAGGATAAAGCTCGCGCGATCAAATTATTGTCTTGGTTGCAGAAACAAGAGTGTGTGAGCGGGAATGAGGGGACAGATGAAGCTGATCTTCATTGTACCTCAAAATCCCCCCTGGGGGTTTGGGGAGGGCCTCTACCATCATTAACCCTTCATTTTAGTGGAAGGGAAAAAACGAGAAAAAAATCTAAGTGGAATTCCTCTATTGGCAGAGATGTACATTTTAATAGTGTAAATTGAGGCAAAACAGTTTCGTTTTTACAAAAGTGGTTCTTTTTTTATATTTTGGAGAAAATCCCCCATTTTAGATAGGGATAATGCTAGTACTTTATAGGGAACATTCATTTCCAAAAACTACATTGTATTTCAGCAGGTGACAGCCTGTTAATCAAAATTAATTAAGCGTAATCACATCTGAGACATTGTCAGGGTTGATACATGTAACGCCAGTCAAGAAGGATTTATCTTTGCTGAAAATTTTGCAATAAAAAAAAGGGTTCGTGGCACCTGGTTGATGCTGACATGAAACAATTTTAGACGTTTTGTTTGCTACCATACTTTAAATATTGAATTTTTGTATGGATTAATAAATCAAAACCAAATAAATAATGTTTGAATTAATGTTTCTTGTTGATCAATCGAATCACTCAGTTCTATTTCTGCCATTATATTATACATGTATTTGATCTTCTTAGGGAAAATTTTTATTTTTGAATTGACAGTTCTGTTCTACTTGGTCAGCTGTCTTGCATATATGAACTTTGGTCAAATATAGTTGAGATTCAAGAGAAAAATTTGTAAAACAAAGATTAGAAACATAATATATATGTAAATATCGCGACTCACCTGGGAAAGCGGTGTGCTCTGAATTTTATGACATCTCAAATTTTATATGCACCTCATAAATGTACTCACATGAAAAGCTAGAAAGTTTTATTGATTTAAATTTGAATATCTGTGCTCTCCGTGGACAATAAAATGATGTATAAATGGAACATAAAACTTCGTATAAATCACTCTTTTATCGCCTTTCATGTAAATTGTCTCGATTAAACTGTTGCATCGTGAAAGTCTGGCGCCTGTTGTCATGGCAATGCAATATTATGTAGTCTTTCCACCTGTTACTTTAATGGACAATTTCGTTTATTTTTCTGACTAGCGTGCACCTTATCTTTGCAATGCAAACATTGGCGTACATATTCAGTAACAGACATATGGTGTTATAATAGAAAGTTGTGTTAATGATTACGCCAGGCCATAATATTTCATCAATGATAAAAAAGTTGGAGATAGAATAAAAAGAGCTGGTGTCGTGTTTACTTGGATAATGGAGGTAAAGAAAGGGTGGATACTGACCTGTTCGAGAAAACTGGAAAATTATCGTAAAAAAACCCAACAACAACAACCTAATTGGCGCTATGGAATATGATAAATGTAAATGATTTCGGGTATCATTGAGTTGCTGGTGGTCAGTGACCTTGATGTTCGACCTTTAATATAACACCAATCTTGGTATCCGCTACATCGCTTTCCACTAGTGCATCCATTCTCACAAATGTTATTTTCAATGTTTTCCTGATTTCTTTTTTATACCAGTGGCCTTGACCTTTTCAGTATATTGATAGGTTTCATGTTTACCATAAGCATGCGGTTTTGCTGAAGTTTGATAATAACTTGCATCCTTGGACTGTAATATATAGCACAAGCAATGTTTTCACTGTGACCTTGACCTTGACAGTATATTGATAGGTTTCATGTTTGCCATTTATGCAGTTTTGCTGAAGTTTGATCATAACCAACATCATTGGACTGTAGCACAAACAATGTTTTCAATAAGTTCATGTATGGGGAGCCAATGTGACCTTGACTTTCACCTGTTTACCTTCAGTACCTGGCATATTGTGTCTCACTGATGTATCCTCTCCAAAAAAAAAAAACAAAAAAAAAAACAACTTTAATTTCGATGATGGCCAAAGTTATCTTGACCATTGACCGACATGTATTTAATAGTTTTCTTCATGTCTATCCACTCATGGAACAAAAATTAGAGAGGGATCAGTCAATTTGTTGAAAAGTTAAAGAACTAAATAACGAAAGTCAAGACAAAAGAAGATGCATTTCATAGGACTTTGCCAGCTACAGCTGATGTACTTGTAGTCCAATTCGCATATCTGAAGGACAATTGCAGTTTTCACGTTCATCCCATAATGCACTGCACTGTAGGTTGAATTTGTTGCTCGATAACATAGAAAGAGATACATGAAGGGCATGATGAAAACTGTTTAATAAAATGAGTTGACGACATGTTGTACTTGGCAATGGTAACTGGTTACCATGATTAGAAAATGGGTATAGCCTATGGCAGCCTGTAACCTGGTAACTGATGCTTCGGGGTTAAGTACTTGGTAACACGAAATAGTATGGTAACAGAATTAGAGAGTCTTCAAATCTGAAATTGGGAAACCTCCAGGGAAACAGGGTTTACCGTTCATCATAACAGCACAAGCCTGCTTGTGCATATCCTCATTCACGGTGACAGGCCTCGCGGGGTTTCCAGGGATGTCGTCGTGCACACCGCAGGTCATGGTGAGAATATAGCTAGACCTCAGCTCCTCAGACGGCTTGTCGTAAAAGGCGACTAACTGAGGCACCCGGGTGTGAAAAGGAATAGGACCCTCCCGTGTGGTTCTCGGGTGTGAAAAGGAATAGGACCCAACGTCGTGATATGACTGAAATATAATTGAAAGCAATGTTAAATCACATTCACTCACTCACGGTGACAGTTCTATCGTGATGCCAGCTGGTGCCGTTGTGTAATGTATGCTCTCCCTTGTTGGCGTCATCAAATCTGATTGTTGCACAATGTCACAATACACGAAGTTGCAGTGGAAATGTATCGTATTGTGGCAACGCTCCACGATAGCTGTGAAGGGGCGAATACACTGTAGCTGACAGTTCTTGTCCTCAGTGACCTGAAGAGTATACAATTTCCTATCAATTTCTTAGCGTCAATAAGAGGCATTTAAGTTTTGCAATGAAAGTAACACAAGAATGACTAGTGCTGGTAATTTCAGAGAAGTGCACATTTTTCTTAACCAATGACAGTACATATTAAGGGTGGATCAGATGCACAGTGGCTGGAATAGTCCGATGCTTGCGAGCACTAACTAATTCTGCCAGATTGGGGGAGATTTGTGGACTAATTTACCCAATCAGGATAAGTCGGCTCTGAAGGACAACCATCTATCTGCCCTGATTCTGCCCAGTGTAATTGAATCAAGTTTGATACCACTGACCAACTTCTGCTGTATTAGTGTAATGGTGATTTTGACTAGGGCTAAATCTACACATTATAGACATGTAGTCATTAGAAAAGAGCTGAGAATTAACGTCAAGTTCAGCAGGTAAGAGAGAAAGTTAGCTCTCTGAAATGGAGGTAAAAAAGTTGTGTTTTCTTAATAACTTTGGATTTATTCATCAGAACACTTCAAAAGTCAACTTAGCTTTTTTTTTGTTAGACGTTGTAATGTTGATTTTCCAATGAAAGTGTACATAGTCTAATTTTTAATAGAGAACAAACAGGTCTAATTCTTAGAGAAAAAACATGTGTATTATTATGTTATGCAAATTAGACCACATGCGGATGTCAGACCACATGTACCATAGACATTTGAGGGCGAAAAAAGTTTTCATCTGAAATTACTACATTGCCACTCAAATGATTTTGAGATAAATATTACAAACAGCTCAGTGTTTCCTCACAGTGGAACTTTTTCAAATTTCCTGAAAATTTATTTGTATTTTTGTGATTGACTTTCATAACTTTCCAATCAATTTACGCTTTCTCAAAACGGTCAGAAATATAAGTACTTTAGACCTCCTACCTCCAAGAGAGGAAGCGAAATAGACTGGGAACAAACAAAAAACTGTCACTGTCACCAAGACTGGAGATCCCTGCTGGGCTGGTGTATATTCTTAACCTCTTACACGGGCCAATTGTTTATGGAAATTCCGGAACTGGGAAGTCCTGTTTTAAACTGTTGAGTATTAAATGTTATTGACATCTCACCAGGGATTAATCAGTATTGGTGGTTGCTAATGTATTATTGTTTGCTTTCTTTAACACTGGGGGACTATCCAACTACTGCAAGAAGTTAAAACTTGATTATTTATGATTTTGGTTGACACTTATTATTTTAGACACACCTGCTAATATGTGGAGTTAGTGTATAGTATATGTATCATGACAAGTGAATGTTAGCTTCAACGACAAGGAAACCTTTCTGATGATACATGTACACATCTCTCTAGAATACATGAGCTAGTAGCTTGAATAGGCTGTACTTAATTCTCAGTACTTTTCTAGAATCTTCACCCGTCAGTACTTCTTTGTCTCTCATTTACTGCTTTATCATTCATTGGTATCACTCTCTTCTTCTGTACCCTTCAGTAGCTTTGGTGTACCAGTTCTGTACCCTTCAGTATATCTGCCCCTGGTGTACCATTTCTGTACCCTTCAGTATCTCTACCTCTGGTGTACCAGTTCTGTACCCTTCAGTATCTTTGCCTCTGGTGTACCAGTTCTGTATCCTCCAGGATCTCTGCCTCTGGTGTACCAGTTCTGCACCCTTCAGTATCTCTGCCCCTGGTGTACCAGTTCTGTACCCTTCAGTATCTCTACCCCTGGTGTACCATTTCTGTACCCTTCAGTATCTCTACCCCTGGTGTACCAGTTCTGTACCCTTCAGTATATCTGCCCCTGGTGTACCATTTCTGTACCCTTCAGTATCTCTACCTCTGGTGTACCAGTTCTGTACCCTTCAGTATCTTTGCCTCTGGTGTACCAGTTCTGTATCCTCCAGGATCTCTGCCTCTGGTGTACCAGTTCTGCACCCTTCAGTATCTCTGCCCCTGGTGTACCATTTATGTACCCTTCAGTATCTCTGCCTCTGGTGTACCAGTTCTGTACCCTTCAGTATCTCTGTCCCTGGTGTACCAGTTCTGTACCATTCAGTATCTCTACCCCTGGTGTACCAGTTCTGTACCCTTCAGTATCTCTGCCTCTGGTGTACCAGTTCTGCACCCTTCAGTATCTCTGCCCCTGGTGTACCAGTTCTGTACCCTTGAGTATCTCTACCCCTGGTGTACCATTTCTGTACCCTTCAGTATCTCTGTCCCTGGTGTACCAGTTCTGTACCATTCAGTATCTCTACCCCTGGTGTACCATTTCTGTACCCTTCAGTATCTCTGTCCCTGATGTACCAGTTCTGTACCATTCAGTATCTCTACCCCTGGTGTACCATTTCTGTACCCTTCAGTACCTCTGCCTCTGGTGTACCAGTTCTGTACCCTTCAGTATCTCTGCCCATGGTGTACCAGTTCTGTACCCTTCAGTATCTCTGCCTCTGGTGTATCAGTTCTGTACCCTCCAGTATCTCTGCCTCTGGTGTACCAGTTCTGTACCCTTCAGTATCTCTGCCTCTGATGTACCAGTTCTGTACCCTCCAGTATATCTTCCTCTGGTGTACCAGTTCTGTACCCTTCAGTATCTCTGCCTCTGGTGTACCAGTTCTGTACCCTTCAGTATCTCTGCCCCTGGTGTATCAGTTCTGTACCCTCCAGTATATCTTCCTCTGGTGTACCAGTTCTGTGCCCTTAAGTATCTCTGCCTCTGGTGTACCAGTTCTGTACCCTTCAGTATCTCTGCCCCTGGTGTATCAGTTCTGTACCCTCCAGTATATCTTCCTCTGGTGTACCAGTTCTGTACCCTTCAGTATCTCTGCCTCTGGTGTACCAGTTCTGTACCCTTCAGTATCTCTGCCTCTGGTGTACCAGTTCTGTACCCTTCAGTATCTCTGCCCCTGGTGTACCAGTTCTGTACCCTTCAGTATCTCTGCCCTGTGTACCATTTATGTACCCTTCAGTATCTCTGCCTCTGGTGTACCATTTATGTACCCTTCAGTATCTCTGCCTCTGCTGTACCAGTTCTGTACCCTCCAGTATCTCTGCCTCTGGTGTACCAGTTCTGTACCTTTCAGTATCTCTGCCCCTGGTGTACCAGTTCTGTACCCTCCAGTATCTCTGCCTCTGGTGTACCAGTTCTGTACCCTTCAGTATCTCTGCCTCTGGTGTACCAGTTCTGTACCCTTCAGTATCTCTGCCTCTGGTGTACCAGTTCTGTACCCTTCAGTATCTCTGCCTCTGGTGTACCAGTTCTGTACCCATCAGTATCTCTGCCCCTGGTGTACCATTTCTGTACCCTTCAGTATCTCTGCCTCTGGTGTACCAGTTCTGTACCCTTCAGTATCTCTGCCCCTGGTGTACCAGTTCTGTACCCTTCAGTATCTCTGCCTCTGGTGTGCGAGTTCTGTACCCTCCAGTATCTCTGCCTCTGGTGTACCAGTTCTGTACCCTTCAGTATCTCTGCCTCTGGTGTGCCATTTATGTACCCTTCAGTATCTCTGTCCCTGGTGTACCATTTCTGTACCCTTCAGTATCTCTGCCTCGGGTGTACCATTTGTGTACCCTTCAGTATCTCTGCCCCTGGTGTACCATTTGTGCACCCTTCAGTATCTCTGCCTCTGGTGTACCAGTTCTGTACCCTTCAGTATCTCTGCCTCTGGTGTATCAGTTCTGTACCCTTCAGTATCTCTGCTTCTGATGTACCATTTATGTACCCTTCAGTATCTCTGCCCCTGGTGTACCATTTCTGTACCCTTCAGTATCTCTGCCTCTGGTGTACAATTTCTGTACCCTTCAGTATCTCTGCTTCTGGTGTACCATTTCTGTACCCTTCAGTATCTCTGCCTATGGTGTACCAGTTCTGTACCCTTCAGTATCTCTGCCTCTGGTGTACCAGTTCTGTACCCTTCAGTATCTCTGCCTCTGGTGTACCAGTTCTGTACCCTTCAGTATCTCTGCTTCTGGTGTACCATTTATGTACCCTTCAGTATCTCTGCCCCTGGTGTACCATTTCTGTACCCTTCAGTATCTCTGCCTCTGTGTACCATTTCTGTACCCTTCAGTATCTCTGCCTCTGGTGTACCATTTCTGTACCCTTCAGTATCTCTGCCTCTGGTGTACCATTTCTGTACCCTTCAGTATCTCTGCCTCTGGTGTACCAGTTCTGTACCCTTCAGTATCTCTGCCTCTGGTGTACCATTTATGTACCCTTCAGTATCTCTGCCTCTGTTGTACTAGTTCTTTACCCTTCAGTATCTCTGCCTCTGGTGTACCATTTATGTACACTTCAGTATCTCTGCCTCTGTTGTACCAGTTCTGTACCCTTCAGTATTTCTGTCTCTGGTGTACCAGTTCTGTACCCTTCAGTATCATTTCCATGCTTTTCATTTACCGCTTCATCATGTATTGGTATCACTCTCTTGTTCTGCACGGCTTCAGTATCTCTGATGTACCAGTTCTGTACCCTTCGGTATCTCTGGTGTACCAGTTCTGTACCCTTCAGTATCTCTGGTGTACCAGTTCTGTACCCTTTGGTATCACTTTTATACTCTTCTACATGTATGTCCATTGCCCATCATACCATGATGGATTACCCAATCAAACCAAAAACCATCTTTATCAGTCTCACAATCTTTCCCAGTGTACCTGTTGTATAATAATATCGCCCTAAGTCGTTACTCCGGTACATGTAAGTATATAGTATCATTTGAATTATCCTTCAGTATTTCTTCTTTACCTTTTACCTGTCCAATCGTCTGCATCATTTTCTCTACTCCTCACAATCTTGACCATGTGTATATTTCAGTATCACATCCTCATTTGTTTGACATAATTAACCCCTCTTGTTAGCTTTAACCCTTTTTACTGCCCTATCAGTTGTGTGATTGTAGGCTAATGACGAAAAATTAGAAATTAGAATAAATCATCGTTTTTTACTCCATGAAATCGCATCCACTACAAACTGGTCACATGTTAGAAAGATCACTTTGACCAATTCATCCGTGATGTCACCCTTGATTGACATTTGTAGTTATACTGATAATAGACGTCTCAGGAATGACAGACACTGGTTAACAGTGTGTCCATGTCAAATGGACAGTGAAATGGACGGTGTCCAGTGAAAGATTCATTGATCGATTGCCAGAGATGCTGGTCAGCAGGCTTCCTTTGAGGGGGGACGCAATCATGTCGATATCTGTGGCCTTACCAGCTAGGGGAAACTCTCTGAGCACGTGTGTTCAGTAAGCCGGGTCTCTATTTAAAGACTGCCATGCTCTGAGAGTGGCCCGCACTTAGGTAAATTGATTGTTATGTCTGATCAGCATTAGACTGCTGCGTGATTGATGATGTGTTTAATGCCGATAGATGTATCGAAACAGTACATGTAGTAGCCCACATGTAGCCCGGAGCAGTGTTTTGACCTAGATTGTTGATTGTTTGACATGCACATGGACAGTGGACTGGGCCGACTGCAAAGTGGTCAACTGTGCTAAAATAATGTGCTTCTATGTGTAAACTGAGCAGGTGTTAAACAAACAAGGTACTGGTCAAGCTATTTCATATAAACTAGGATGAAAGTAACTCCGAAAATGGAAGTCATTACAAGATAAATCTGCAAACAACTGTGTTTTGATACGAAGCTGGGGTCATAAATCTTGTGGATTTGAATCAATATCTTTTCTAGTTCTCCGGGCTAGGCTTTTCTTGGAGAAGAACGGGACTTGAACTTTAAAAGAGCAAGTACAGTTTAAGGTGTTCTAAAAATCTTGAAATCTTTCTTTCCAGGCAAGTTGTGGAGGCGAAATCTAAATTAATTCGTTGATGAGTTCTTCAGCCATCCCAGAATCCTCTGTTTCTATGTGGAGCTGCCTGTAAAAAAGAGAGGTAAGTAACAGGTTACGGATAGATTTGTTTCGATTTTGTTTGACTCCTTCACCTCGCCATTAACGGCAGTGTTTGGATATTTCCGTCACACCGGCTTGCAGAAATGGAGTCAAAAGCATTTCGTTTATTCATGCTGTTGTCCCAGTAAATTGCGAACGATTTCTGTTTGGCAAGTTGGCTGGCTTGAGAAGAAATTAAATTGAGGTAGGGTATTTTGTACAGGGGTGTTTTGTGTGGATAGTCAGGGTCCATCCTGACCCTGCACTCATTCTGTTATAGCTGGCATGGTGAGGTGAAGTCAAGGTGATGAGGGGTCAGACAGATTTAAAGGTGTCAGGATTTACCTGTAAAAACACAGTTTAATTGTAAGATGAGGCTCTAGAGTGGGTCCTGACATGAGTTTCAGAATGATTAAACTTGGGTCTTCTTGTTCATCCATCGATCAGCTTATGTTAAAGTAATTCTGTTAAAAACTGTGAAACACTGTAATTGATGGTCTCGATATTTCAGCACATAAAATTTTCTCAAAAATATTGGGACAATATGAATTTCTACACGTATATATTAAAGGGTTAAAAATCTGTGTGACTTTAATTTGTTTCTGCATTAAAAATAAGTACCATTACATGTAACATTTTATTGGGGGAACCTTAACAGATTGATTAATATTAAAAAAAACAGATTAATTTTTCTTTAGAAGTAGATATTCGTATAAACTTAAAAAATATAATATTCTCACACATGTACTGTACATAAAACTCCCACTGCAGGTTCAAACTGGGTGTCTTACTATAATTTAATGATTTGCTCACAATAAATGCTGTGCACCAAAATTATTCAGGACGGTTCATTTTTGCAAGAGGCTTTCCCATCAACTGGACATGTTATGTTGCGCTTCTGTCCTAGCTTGTCATGGATTGTTGAAATGAGTCATTGTTTGCTATGAAGTGTCAACAATGGGCTCACGTCAGGGGCAGGGGGCTCATGATAATTCCCGGCGGGGCCCCCATGGCATGCGCGGGGCAGGGTGCAGGCAGCTTGCTTGTTTTAGAAATGCCGGCTCCTTGATTCCCTGGCCATAGCTCGAATTCCAGCGCCTCCGAAAACATGCTTTTAACATTATCTCATGTTAGGAAGTATCCATGTCTCAATATGTAATAATCCTCCTTTGTGTGCTCAGAGGAAATTCCATGTCTCATTTGCAGCCTAACAGCTTGTCTCACATACTTGTCAGGGTATGCCTCTATGTCAACTCTACGCTTTTAACTTACATGTTTTCTAGAAGATTCACTCGTCTCTAACTGGTTTCCCTCTGGACAGAAAGTGAGCAGATAAAAATGTAGCGAGCGTCCGATCGGACGTTCAGTGTTCAGACATTGCCCTCAAAGCATTTCTGCATCAATAATCAAAGACGTATTTTGTATGACAGCTAGCACCAATTCTGAATGTGCATGAAATAAAAATAATATCAAAAAAAAAAACAAACACAAAAAAACAAAACAAAAGAACAAAACAAAAACACAAGATCGTTTCCTACAAGAGTGAAGTGGTCAACAGTTTTCAATGATATCATCAAGACATGATGACTCACCCATACTATTGTTGATTTTATGCTTTCAATGTGAACAAACAGGCAAATTCTCAAATAATTCAATCACAGGAAGAGAATTTTTTTTTGGAAAAGGAAGTTGACAAAATGGCCCAAAGTCATGTGGATAATCCATTATTTTTTGGTTATTTTGAAATTTTAGAATTTTTTCTGGAATGACTGATTAAATTTTGTCAACAAAATTGGAAATGATTAAATTTTAATAGGGTGATTGATTAAAAAGAAAATTGATCATCATACTTACTGTAATGAATTGCAGAATTAATTCATTCATGTAAAGAGATTGAAGAAAAATCTGGAAAAGATGAGAGGAGCTGCATTTTTGACATACAGCTTCTTGATCAACCTTGGGTTTTTACCCCTCGGCCATTTTGGCCTTGGGGTATTGTCGTCTCCATGTACGTCCGTACATCCGTCCGTTACCGCATTTTAGGCAAAACCGCTTGAGACACAACCACCAAATTTTCAACACTTATTTATCTAGTGCTAAACCAGACGCCTATCGAAAGTGGCTCCCCTCGGCCCATAGTTTACAGAGTTCTGCCCCTTTACAGATATATTAATTTCTATTTCTGTCCTATATGCCTGAATGTAACCAGCTATATCTGCAGAACTGTTCTTGGTATAGCTACTATATTTTGGACACTTATTTATATTGTTGTATTCTAAAAGCCAACAAAGGATCACTCGCCTCGGCTTATGGAGTTATGCCCCTTTCTGATGTAATAATCTCCGATTTTGTTATTTGTAGCTGAATGTACAAGTTATTTCTGCAGATCTGTGTTAGGTACAGCTTATTCGTCTCGGTTCTTATTTCACAGAGTGCCAAGTCAGATGCCTATCGAAAGTGGCTCCCCTCGGCCCATATTTTACAGAGTTATGCCCCTTTACAGATATATTAATTTTTATTTCTGTCCTATATGCCTGAATGTAACCAACTATATCTGCAGAACTGTGTTTGGTATAGCTACTATATTTTGGAAACTTGTTTATATTGCTGTATTCTACAAGCCAACAAAGGATTATTCGCCTCGGCTTATGGAGTTATGCCCCTTTTGGATGTAATAATCTCTGATTTTGTTATCTGTAGTTGAATGTACAAGTTATATCTGCAGATCCGTTTTCGGTACAGCTTATTCGTCTCAGTTCTTATTTTACAGTAGTGCCAAGTCAGAAGCCTATCAAAAGTGGCTTCCCTCGGCCCATACTTTACAGAGTTATGTCCCTTTACTGATATATTAATTTCTATTTCTGTCCTATATGCCTGAATGTAACCAACTATATCTGCGAAACTGTGTTCGGTATAGCTACTATATTTTGGAAACTTATTTATATTGTTGTATTCTATAAGCCAACAAAGGATTACTCACCTCGGCTTATGGAGTTATGCCCCTTTCGGATGTAATAATCTTCGATTGTTTTATCTGTAGCTGAATGTATCTGTTGATCTGTGTTCGGTACAGCTTCTTTGTCTCGGTTCTTATTTTACAGAGTTCTAAGTCAGACGCCTATCGAAAGTGGCTCCCCTTGACCCATATTTTACAGAGTTATGCCCCTTTTATACAGATATATAATTTTTCTATTTCTGTCCTACATGTATATGCCTGAATGTAACTAAGTACCAGTATATCTTGATCATCCCACATAGAACTATCTCTTCCCCAATTCACACTACACATGGGTCTCAATCACTTGGGGAAAGCCGAGGGGTTTTGATTAGATCAATCTCATGTTTCTTCTTACTTTCCTCACTCAGTTATCAATTTGATAATGGCGATCGCCAGCCACGCTAGGCGGCGCTAGTGCTCCAGCAGGTAAAGAAGAAGTGGCGTCATAAAGAGAACAATTACAACGTCATTACATTATGACGTTGCCTTTGTGTCATAAAGAAAACGACATGTGCATGCGTCATTTACCTCTTGGTACACGTAGCCACCTGGCGTCAGTTCGAGCTGGCGAAACCCATTGGGAAAGTACAGTGTAGGAATCATATTCTATGCTACATGTACATGTATTCTACAATTAAAATTATTCTTCTTATTCTGTATAAAGATTATCCCCCTGCAACATACACTACTGCAAATCGTCTGCAAGTCTCCATTCAAATACCCAGTATCATTTGTGGCAGCAGCAACTGATTTGGACAGATATACAATGTAGATCTACTGAAACACTACTGTTTCAGAACATAAGTTCTGAACATTTGTTCGAGTAAAATTTCTACTGAGCTGCTGTTATTTACCTTAAGCCAAGCAGAGCAACATCTACTGCAGCTATGCTTCAGGACTGATGTTGTTGCAATGTAATACATTAACCCTTTCACCGATTAAACCCGGTGTACAGGGTCAGGGATAGTGCGTACCCATACGACCATACCCGGTAGACCGGGTTAGCTTTAAACATGTTGGCCATCACGATGGGTACAGCACTTTTATTTTTTTGCATTCGTTTTAACGGAAACCTATCAAACACTGTATACTTCTGGAAAGTCAAAACCTTGATCAATTTTATTCTCAAAATTGTTTGTTTGTTCCGCAAAAGAAATAAAGCAAAATTAGATGTTGAACCAAAAAAATCGGAGCGAAAAATGCGTTTTTTTCCACATACCGTGTGACGGGCCTCTCAGCAGCAAGCCGCAGAAATGAAAAAAATCATCGAAAACCTCATCCTAACTCCTGTATTTTTGATGTTACACGACTGGTAAAGCGTGGTGAATATTCCCCAGACGATTAAAACTGCCAATGACGACCGGCAAAGTTTATTTCCATATTTTTACGAGTCTTGATCCACAAAGTTTGACAACCAACATTTCTATTTCACCCAAGATGGTTGCCGCCGGCGGACGACGAGCCAATCGGTATGCGTAATTTCGCCCATGTGACCTCCATCCGCCAACAGATAAGAGGCGCGTAGACAGTGGCTGGAAAAATGGAATTACATCATTTTCAATCCAATCGTATCCTCCGTTTTATTTTCGCCCAGGTTATGTCATGTACAGAAAGGGGAAAGCCCATGCTTTCCAGTGAGAGGTCAAACATTGCAAATGGCCGAGTACAACTCGAGATAAACACTGTCAAATGCGATCGAAAAAAGACGATTTCTCTGTTGAATTTTGCCGTTTTCAAGTCGAGAAAGCCGGGGAAAGCGCATTCTCTTGAAGTAAAACCTAATTTTGTATGCTATTTTATTTATTTTGCTATAAAACTGGAGCAAATAACACCGGAGTGTTCATTGTGGAGACGGGGTCCCTATGTTTTTCTACAAATCTCAGACGCAAACATGTTTTCTAACATTCCAAAGACAACATATACAAATTTTAACAGTTCTCAGGGAATTGATCGTCAGCAGGTCACTTTTGTCAGGGGAAATAATCGGTGAAAGGGTTAATGCTGCTGATACTTTAAATGTCCTGCTTATATATACATGTACATGAACCGGTGTGTGAACTAGATGACCATCTAATGATAATATATAGCATGATGTCAGCTGTCACACAATATTGTTGCAGTAGAAATGCAGTGTAACTGCAGCATCTTTAACGTTTTGTAACATGCTTCTGTTGCTCTGATTTCTTCAGATTTTTTGCTGATTTCTAATTGTTCATTTCTTCACTATTGTCAAAAGCTGTATGCATTGTACATGGCAGAAAAGCAGAAATCTATCAGAAGCAGATCCATAGATGTTGCATATGTTGTCGGCTATCTGTTCTGCTGAACCTCTACTGCATTAGATACTTCTACAAGCATACATGTACTGTAATTCTGCTGTCAGAATGTCATCAGTAGGCATGGGCACATCTCCATCCATTGACACATTACAGGGTGTATTCTCCATAATTATTCTCCATTACGGAGAAGCAGAGATACCTTTGATGAAGGAAATATGCATGTGTATTTCTGTATCATACACACACTATTTCACTGTACTTTAAGGTTGAGGATCGCATTTCTACGCTACAATATGTGGGAAGCAGATACTATGAAAAAATGGATGTGAAGCGAAACCATCAGAGTGGTGGATATGTTTACGAAGTAGGGTGGGGGCATAAATTACACATGTTTACAGGCTGAGACATTTGTGCACCAGCTGGTAGCCAAGTAAAATAAAAACCACTCAGAAAATATATAGGAACATAGAAACAAAGGCTGGATCATGGTTATAGCGTTAGGCGTATGTATAGGAATTACATAGGGCTCTGAGGCAGATTATAATCGTTCCACGACGACACGGAATTTCTGATATGAAAAACTTCAGCGAAAATAAAAGGTCTGCATACCTGCTTGATCGATTCAATTTAAAACGGAATCCAGGTTTTATTTTGACGAGTGCAGGTCAAATTAAAAAGTTGTGTCGGACTACATTAGCATGTTTTGTATTACATAAGTGCAGTTTGAGAGATTGTTTTGGTATCATAAGGGCACTACCCATGTATTACATGTAATTGTTAAGTTGGTTATGTACAAGGAGTTGGAGTGTTTTAAAGATATTTTGACTTCTGTCTATGAACTGCAGGTCAAAATACGCCATTTATTTTATGAAATCTTGTGTAACTTTATTGTTTGAAACTTCGAGTGAACTCAGAGTGAAATTGTTCTTAATGCTTAGGTAAACAGTGTGAGGGGTGAGGGATTAAGAAAGCTTTTAATACAGACTGTCTAGTCTGAAATCTTCATTCTTGTTTGAAAGTAACATTTAACATTTTAAGTGGTGAAGTTAAAAGCTCCTTTAAAAAATGATATTGTGTACAGTACGAGTAGTCAAAGTCAGTATTGTGTCAAATTCCAGTGACACTCTGGTTTTTAAGATTTCGCAGATTTAATTTGAATATTCGGATTCCCCTGTCTGTGCCAAAGTAAATATAGCATATTAAATTTACAGGAGAAATGTTTTTGTCTCAAATTTATAATATTAATCAACATCTGAATTTGTTTTAAATATTTTGGGATTATACATGTAGGCTACTCTAGTATCTTCGAACGCGATGTTAAAACTTAGTTCTCCCTCTCTCTCTCTAGTAGCTTCTTTAATGATGGGTGCACTCAATGTTTTACATCAAAGCTGGGGAATGTCACCATTGTCCTTGCTCTCGTATTGACTAGCTAAATTAAAGGTGCGGTGAAACTGTTGTGGTAATAATTGGGTGAGCCTAGATCACAATTCAATCACCCCCAATTTTGGGAACAGAATTTAATCAGCTGTTAAAATAAAAACTAAAATTATTTTTAAAAAAATGAAGAAAATTAATGGATTATCTTCATGATTAAATTGGACTATTTTGTCAACTTCCTGTTTTGATAAATCTGATCACTCCCAGATTTTATATGGTAGCAGGGTCATATACAGGCCAATTTACATACCGTTTACCGGCACCCAAATTAACAGGTGCTAGAGAAAAAAAGCCCAAATTAGACGAGGTAAAAAAAGTTATTGGTACCTAACAAAAGAAAATAAAATCAGACGAAGGTATTTTTGACGATATTTAACCATGTATTGTTTGCTGATCAACCGTTGAACGCTGAAATGTTCCTCTCGCGTCAAGCAAATGCATGTTGTTGTTGTTGAATTCAGTGGATATTCCCACTTTTAACGTGTTACCTCGTTCTCATGAGTGTCGACAGTTCAGCTTGTACTGTTACATGTACCCAGAGCTATAACACGGCGCAGATTCACCTATAGCGCGGCTCTAAGAACAAGGTACAGGTTAATTGAAAATCATGCAAAATCATGCAAAATCTCGGGATTCTCAAATGACGGCAAGAGCAAGCATCACTCACACAATGCCTCGCAGTCGACCCCAAACTACGGGGAAATAAACACAATGAAGGCAGTGGGAGCTACGTACATTGCCAAAAAAAGGACAGCCGATCTGCTGAAATCTATGGGGGCAGGGATATGACTCGTTTTGTAACGGTGCCCAAATTGAAAAGCTGTATTTGCCTCTGGGTAGGAAATTTCACTGCGGTGACTGAATTATTACAGAGATACCGTAACGTCTTTGTGCATTCTGCGCAGCTACTGAAGAAACTTTTTTTGTGGGATTTGTAGAATTCAGAAAAAAATTCTGCTTACAACATGCAAAATTGATGACTGAACGTTCTGGGGTTTATCTCCTCAATTCATCTGTGTGCTCTGGTCTTTTGCTCTCAAATTGCCTGCCTCAGAACTCTAATACAATGTTGTCTCAGTTTGTCCTCACCTAATTTCGGGCTTCATGGCTGGCTGCAAAACACCAGCACACAAACGTGAACATCTGTTAATGCAGATATTGGATGTAGAGGGGAGAACGGTATAATAGTGTTTGACAAACCTGTCTGGTCTGTACTTCAGCTGCATGGCTTACTCCAGCCTTCTGTCATGGCCTCAGTAATTAATAGGATAGGAGATTTGACAGGGGCCTCTTAATATATGGGCTGGCACTACAAGTCTGGAAAAATACCCCATTTCACCTTTCAAAATGTAGAAAATTCTGGAGAGAAACACTGGGGTTGATATTGACTATGGCAGCTGGATGTTCCCAGTTTCTTTGTTGAAATCTTTGGCTAGATTTATTTTCCCTGGTAGGATTTACAAAATGGGATTTTTGTCCTGCTAGAGCTTCTGTTTGGATGGCAACATGGTTGCAATTGAGATTTTGTATGTTATAACTTGTTACCTTTCTTGGTAGACCGAATGAAGGAATTTTATTTACAGACAGGATTTGATAATATTTATCACAGAAAAATATAAATTAGTTGGGTGAATTCAACACATTGACTGTCGACTGTGGGTATACGTGTAGCGGCTAGCGATACCCCTTCGATTTTGCCAAGACGGGTACGAGTAAGCTTTAATGATAGTCGTAGCAGTTGTAATGCTTTCCATTGGCCAATCCAATTTTCCCATCTTTCATTTTGGGGGAAAATTCATGCTACGAGATAACTGGGAGTGTTCCGCACTGTCGCATTCTCAGATACGCTAGCATATCCATAAAAAAGTATATTAAGTGATTTGCGATGTACTACTGACAGAATCTGGTACATCCACCTTTATACTAGGATCATATCCTACTGGTCAGCAGTCCGTGTGTTAAAAAGTTTATCTTCATGTAGGATATACCCCTCTCCTATCTCATACACTAAGTGCTGTAATATTTTCTCGTATAACCTGTTGCAGGTTACCTTCACTGGACAACGAGTAACCTACGGTACATGTAACCCGGTATTTCAGGGTTTAAATACATGTCAATACAAGAAATTATTGTTAACCCTTGAAGGTCTCCTAAAACTGATATTGGGGAACATTCAGGGAAGGGGTTTTTATTTCCATCATAGCGGCACCCCTGTCCTCGGGCAGCACAAGTATTCTAATGCATTTTTATCTCATTATTGTATTTACATGTGTTCATACATGCAAATAAATATCAGTATCAGCATCTGACTACATGTACATGTATTAATTAAGTAATTCCGGCATAGATATAAAGAAATAAAATAGGAGATTGGATATTAAAAACTTTTCGGACAACATTTTTAGACTTGGAAGCAGAATTTTGTTTTTTTTTAATTAAAACTGAGGCTAAATACTGTGGCAAGGATATCATATTTATACCAAGAACTGAAAAGACAGCTAGTGAAATTTGTAGAATGTTAGCAGAATTTCTCTCTGCAGATGTCTGAAGTTAACTTTTGCCGTCTTGAAGAATTAGAAGAAATAGGGTAGGTAATAAACGAGTGGGGTTCGTAAATAGGGTAAGAACTGGGTCAAAGACATTGATATAGGTGCAATCTTGGAAAGCCTAGACTGATAGCAGGTTAAGGAGTATGAGTGAGAGTGCATTGTTTGATACAGTTGTCTATCTGGTAAGATAGCTGCAGCTGGTGGGATCTCTCTGAAGAAACAGGGTATAGATGCAGGGGCTGTGTAAGTTGACACCCAGTTCCAGAAATACTTTATTTCATTAGCACGAGATTTGCTCTGCACTGGCTTTCTATGTGGCCAAACAAAAATAACAAAAATATATTTTATCGGAAGGGGTCGAGAGTGTTTCTCTTATCTGGCAACAAGTGAGCCTCCGCATCAGAGGTCTGTGTGTACAAACATCGAAAACACATGGCAGACTTCGCTCCTGTGTAGCCCGGGATGCTGGGTTAATGTATCGCGTGGTCAGGAAAATTGAGAGAAGAAAAAGTTTGCGGACAGTTCCCGAGTTCTGGATCGGAGGAAATTGAACGCTACAGTCAACAATTAACTAAGAACGGCTACTGAAACATGTGGTAGTGAAATCGGAACCAAATAGAGAGTAGGAAAGGAAAAACACAAGCAGAGATGGACTCCCACAACCGCTAATCCTATAGTACCACTCGAGCTCTGCTGAAATGCCAGGGTTAAGCCAGACATAGGACCAGGGCTTTTAACACAAACTGACATTTTTACAGTGTGGAGATGTGTGTTTGGACAAGGTAAAAGTTCCAGATCCTCAAAGAGAAATCTGGATGTTCACAACAGAGAAATGAAGCCAGACCATTCAGCTTGGTCATAAAAAAGTCGCACTTGGGTACACAAGTGGACCAGGATTAGTTTGCTGCTCATTGTTGGCTTTAGGAGCAGTTTATTTTCTGAACTTCCGTGTTTTGTAATGGTAGACTGTTGTAGGGGAGTCCCTCTGGAGTAATCAGCACTTCTATACAAAGACCAATTCTGTGCTCTACGGTTCTTTAAGTGGTAAGTATCAAAAAATGAAGAGCAGATTGTTCAAATATGTACTGTTGGCCTTTTGGTTTTCACTGTGGACACTCTCGTGTTCTGGCACACTTAGGCACCATCGTGATATGACCTGAAAAATGTTGAAATCGACGTTAAATTCTACTCACTCATACATTATACTCATAACGGTTGGCATTCTCAGATTGATGGAACCATTTTGCCTCACGGTCACGTAATATGTGAACCATTGCTTACATTCATTCAGTTTTGGGTTAATACCAAACCATTCCATAGCTTTGTAGGAAAAAAATCCACAACAGTATCAGTATTTTGGCATTTTGTGGCATATGAGATGACAATATGTTCACAAAATATTATCAATGAGGAACATGCTGTAATTACAAGCGTCTGTTCCGTCATTCATAATTCAGCCGTCGTCCATTAGAGAATATCCGCGTCCATAATCCAAAGACCTATTCCATATTCCATATAACAGTATTAGCACCAAATTCAAAAAGACAATCATAGTATACATAAACATAGGCTTGTTTCCTCCAAGAGAGAAGGGGAAACAGTTTTCAATGATGCTGGCAAGACAGCATGATGTTCCAAAAATATCAAATCCGTATCGCTGATCAGTATTCTTAATCCATAATATTCGCTGTAAAGTCGTCACCTAAAGAATGATGTATCTCAGTCACGCTTTGATTGTGACTGTTCATATGAGTACCATGAGGATCTTGAAGTACATGGGTTCATACGGCCCCTAGCCCCGGTTTAACGGAATTAGACACAAGTTACGAAACGTATCGCCATAGATCTTGCATGCTACGCTTGTATTTTGCTATCAGCATGCGATATGTATCACCAAATTTGAGAAACTTTGAGTGGAGGCGCTTGGTGGTGTAGCCCTGTTTTATAAGTTTCTGCAACAATGTTTTGTGACGTTGATTAAAAGTCTCTGGAACTATATGTAGGGCTGAGAAGTGGGTCTATATAGTGTTTTTGTTTGCAAGTACATGGTTTCTCCATGGGGTGGGGGGTCTGACCCCCTGTGTTAGTGGACTATAACAATAACTTCTAGTTGTCGATAATCTGGTATTTATTCCCTTCCCTGTTTGAACAATCTTGCGAAGATACCAGTTATGTATTCTCCCCTCCCTATATGCCTAAGATATCTTAAATTGTTAGCATTTAAGTTCAGAAATTGCATTGATACAACATGTAGACTCAAAATCAAGAGAATTGATCAGACCTCTTCCAACCTACTTCCCATGTCATTCAACACCTAGACTGGTGGTCCATACAGATTTGAAAACAAATGAACTGGTTCCCTGAGGAGGGCTGCCTGTTAAAGCCATCAATCCAGAGGGAATGAGGGATATCTGACAGCTTAAGACAAACTACCCCGGTCATTGAGTTTGACCATTCACTGACCATTAATGCTTAACCATTGCCCAGCCAGCTCACAGTGGTCAGTCAGTGTAACACATATTTGGGTTTCACTCCATTTGAATTGGCAGTCTGGTAGATTAAGTCTGGTAGATTAATATCGGGCTATCTGTTGCTTCAATGCCTTTTGCTGAGAAGCAACAGGAACTTTAATAATAATGTGATGTCCAGCACTGTAATATCACTTGTCTTTGTTGCACAATGTTTGTAAGCCTCATGTCTGTGTTTTGTGTGCTGTCCGTGGTGTTTTATAGGGTGGATGGGGGGTGTCTGGTTCCATGTTGCACTTCAAAGATTTCTTCTTCGAAGCACCAGGAACACAACTTGGCTGGGTGGTGCTTAGTTGGTTTTGTGGCGATATGACTGAAATAATGTTGAAAGCGACATTAGATCCTATTAACTCACTCACCCTAGATTAAGATTGCATCTTATGACCTAAACTGCATTTTGATAAAAAGATGATGATAAACCCTTTAGATGTATCACAGGACCACTAACCTTGAACCTAGGTCTCCGCCTCACACATTTTTCTCTACTATCATGCCTAGAAAACCCACAGATATAGATCTATGCATGTATCTGTCTATCACATTTATCAATCCATTCTTTCAATATCATTCCAATCCCTCCACGGACTCTCAACATGTGATAATATCTCTCCCCTCCCTATTTGTGATCAGCATAAATAATCCCGTCTCAGTTTTCAGGCAAGTGATGACATACATGTAGTGAAAGGGCATTTGAACCCTTTGGGAGAGGGCATAAAATTCACCACTGGAGTTTAGAAGTTGGTATATCCCACATATATTTCCTCCAGACGGAGACTGCAGAAGCTCCATCAACCTCTGTATTGAGACTGAACAAGGCGGGGGCCCTCAGTGGCCGAGTGGTCTAAGCTAGGCGCTTCGCTGGTGACCGCTAGCCTCACAAAGCTGAACTGGCACGGGTTCGAGCCCAGCTGGTCCATGTGTGAAAGTTTGTCAGTTACTTGCCGAAGGGCGGTGGTTCTCTCCGGGTACACCGGCTTCCTCCACCAACCAAACTGACTGTCACCATATGAGTGATATAGTCTTGAGTGTGACTTTAAGCCAAATTCCCTCCCCTGAACAAGGCGGGAGATTATGCATCCCATTCTTGCTCCTCCAGAGGCATGCACGTACAATGCCACTGTCTGATTTACCATGTGTACCTTGTCTTTATTTCACGCATTATTTTAATGAGTATACGTCACCTCTTTCGAACCATGTGACTGATACGACCAATCAGAGGGCAATTATTTTATACGATGTAATGATGGGTTAACATGCGTGTACATAGAGAGCTTACAGGTTTGTATCAAATAATGATTCCAAATTTTAGCGCCCTGTGGGGCTTCCGGGGATTGACCTGGGATGTCGTTGTGCACACCGCAGGTCATGGTAAGAATAGGCCTCTTCTCCTCAGACAGCTTGTCGTAAGAGGCGACTAACTGAGATATCCATGGGGTTCCCGGGTGTGAGAAGGAATAGGACCCCACCCGCGTGGTTCCCGGGTGTGAAAAGGAATAGTACCCAACGTCGTGATATGACTGAAATTTAGTTGAAAGCGACGTTAAATCATATTCACTCGCTCACTCCAAATTTTAGCTATTTGCCCAACACAGCAAACAAAATTGAACATCTAGGAAGAGCTAGCTGTCAATACTTGTCTGGGGGGTCCTTTCACCCACGGTATCCACAACTAGCATAGGCGTCCCTGTCACCTGGGTGACAATGATGCACCGCTATCTCTCGGAACTGATTGATTCACCCCCAACCCTAGTAATCTGCCAATGTTAAGACAGCCCTTCAACAAGGCATGTGATCAGAGAGATCTGCCAGGGGAGGCATCCTGTACTTATCTGTAAGGAGGTTGGAGGCATTTCACCATCTCTTATCATTCTGTCTGTCATCAGGTTTCTCAGCTCCTGTAGCCCTGGCCTGTCTGCACTGAAACATATATACATACCAGGGTTAAGTGGTCCAGCTGGCCAGAGTGGACTGTGGTCAGTGTGGTCACTGCTGGTCAGAACTGCCAGGAATTCTCCAGTCCAGACACTTGTCAAGATTGAGAACCTTTTAGTAACTTCTATTTGTACAGTTGATGGTCTCAACTGTTCTTCTGCAGGTTTGTGTGGTCAGTACATGTACATGAATCTGGCAGTGTACATACACGTGATCGTATTCATCGATGCTTTCATCCAAAGTGTTCATCCACCGGGATGAAAAATGAATTGAACATGGATTAAACATGGATTTCTTGTTAAAAATATTCATATTTTCGATAAAAAATGATAAAATTGTCTTCATTCTAAAAGGACTTGGTGATGGACAATGCTAAGTGATGGATCTATTTAATCAATATTTATGTCCTATTGCTGTAATTAACACTTCCAATTCACCAACTTAGTTGAACAATGAAGAGAAATCTTTCATAGATATTTTCTCTATATTTTTTCCACTTTCATTTCAAGTCCAATATTTGATTTGTTTGGTGATTCCCCAAGCACTGTAAAATATCCCAGAATGCTCATGTGGCTGAAGGGGGATAAATACAGCTTCATCAGGGGGAGGTACCACTTAACTGGGATATTGCTCACTTCTCTGGCCAGGGTCTGGGTCAAGGGTTTTGTTAATCTGACCAGTGGTCAAGAAGATCAGGCAGAACAAACAAACACTTCTGTTCCCTGGACGTCCCTTCCTGTGTCCAACATCTCCATTACATGTGGCTATCTCCCTTCCTAGATTATACAGTTGTCCAGTTGCCCATTAGAGCAAAGATAACTCTAAGCAATCAAAATAATTAATCCCTTTCCAGTGTGATTTGATCTGGGCAGTTTCTATACCCATTGAATGAGATGTAGATTTGGTGTCATCCTTTCTCCTCCCTCCATGCAGTCGAACTGTGATAGTGATAAGTATATAAGATTCGCGAAAATGGTTCCGAGTAGGGGAGACCAGGGCTAGTTGGAACGTTTTCTATAAAATGATGACTAGGTGGAAAGTTTTATGTGAACATGCACGGAATTGCGCTCGGTGAGGCTCTCGGGGATTGACCTGGGGTGTCGTCGTGCACACTCCAGGTCATGGTAAGAATAGGTCTCAGCTCCTCAGAGAGCTTGTCATAAGAGGTGGATCCCGGGTGTGAAAAAGAATAGGACCCCACCCGTGGGGTCTCCGATGTTAAAAAGAATAGGACCCTACCCGTGTGGTTTCCGGGTGTGAAAAGGAATAGGAACCAATGTTGTGATATGACTGAAATAGTGTTGAAAGCGATGTTAAATCATATTTACTCACTCACCCGCATATGATAGTACACCCATAGGGCTATCTACCACCCACCAGTATTTAGTTCAAACAAAAAGCATGTAAGCTTAAAAGGAAAAGACTGGTTTACTGTGTCAACCTGCCTCGTATATGGAGCAGGTTGACTCACCCTTTGGGGTAATTGGACCAAATTATATATTATAAGTATGTTGAACAGCTAAAGCCAAACAATGTTTTGTTTCGAAACCCAAATCTAAGAGCGCTCATTGCTCGACCAAGCTTTGTCGCCTCTGGAGTTTATTACTATGCCTCTTCAGAAAACCAGTGAAATCTTTAAAATTTTAAATATTTGAATTGGCCAATCAAGACGCTTTAAAACTAGAAGCTATCCCATGATGCAGCATTATTTCTATAACTCCATGCGAGTGCGGGCTCAGTTGCATAGTTTTAGTGTGAGAAGATAATGTTTTCGATCCTATAGGAAGTGAAATTGCCCACCATAAAATCAGGGGGTGGTCAATTTTTGTATAACAGAAAGTTGATGAAATGTTAAAAAATCTTGTGGATAAGCCATTAATTCTTGGTTGTTTTAATGGTCCACAGGTTCCTGAAACATTGCTGCTGAATTCTACTGCAAGCATACTAATTTTCTACTGAAGGGCTGTTCTTTGATGAGATTTATTAGTTCATATAATCTTCATGTATGTATGTCCTTTTAAACCTGGATTCTTCCATAATATATCCTAACATATTGCCCATCTCTTCTCGTTTATTCATGCTGACCAGATTGCCTTATAGTACCAGTAATTAAGTCGTTCAAGATTGGCCCACTTCTTTAGCACAATGGGCAAAAGTTGGTGCGGGGAGCACATGGAAATGATGTCCATAATTTAATAATTTATGATATTGCCAGGTCGTTTCCATACATCAGGAGCCTATAATAACAGCTCTCCGTCCAAACTAAATATTGCCTGGTCATGTACAAATGTACGAGGTGTGAGGTTGGCGAGAATATTATGTTGTTTTAATTGATCAGGACAAGGCGCATGGCCCTATGATAATTACCGACCAGACCCGTGATCACATCCCATTAGTACAAGTCTAACCAATGATCAGCACATTCTCCCCCCAAAGAAGCCCCCCGAGGGAATAAGGGGGCCCCTATCGAATTAGCTTGACCAGCCCCTTGAATAATGTTGGTGATCTAACAGCCCACGTTAACATTAACTCACTTAATAATACATGTAGGCTCCAACATTAATAGAGCCCAGTTTCATTCCTATCCAATTATGAAGTTGCCTGCCCTTTGATTGGCGGGTGTCATTTCGAATTATCTTCAAATCGAGCCTTAAAATAACAATGGAAATCGCGTATTGAAAAATTGTAATATTTTGTGGGAAGAAAGGCAGCACAATGCCAAGCCAAGACAACTTAGCAATGGGCTGTGGATGAAAAGATAGGATGCTTTAATTTAATTAATATAGAGCAAACAATTACATTCTAACTTATCGCTGCTCACGCTTTTATGTATTAAAAAATTAGATAAAATCTGACATTCTGGATTTGTTAGTAGTGAAACATCTGCATGGAGGAAAAAGTAAAATAATTTATGCTTACCAAGAGCAATAAATTTCCCAATATCTGTTCGAGTTGACAATTGACAAGACGTTGCTCAGGTAAAAAACTTTAAGCCCGACACCTGTCGAAATTAGTTTGACCTTTGGGCCACCAATAAAACAATCACTCCAGTTCAGCAGGTGCTAACCGGTCTGAAATTGATTGACAAGGGAAGCAAATCTGGATCTTTAGACTTTAATGAGATTTTTATTTGGTCATGAAAAATGCAATGAGAAGAAATGTATGACAAGATTAAATAACTTTCTGTCACCACTTGCATGTCACACAGCTCTCTTTGTTTTGGGTTTTAATTAAAATAAATTTAATGAAATTTTCATTAAATTTGACATGGTTCGTGGCAGATTGTTTATGATATAAAAGTTGTCTTTTCAAGATGTTCCTGTCACACTTGGAGGCCTATAACAAGATCACAGTATATCAGTAGCTATATGTACCTTCAAGAACTGTTATTGCAGATATTGATATTTGTTTTAAAATATATTCTGAAAATATATTCTGAAATTCAAAGTTTATATTGTTCAACAGTTTGTGTGTCTCTTCAATAAGAAGTTTACTGGATAAGACAACCTTGTTCAACTCCCATCAGTTTTTTTGAAAAATTATATATGTATAAATTGATTTGATCCATTTAGGTACTGGAATATCTGTAGCTCCTACATTGATTTTTTGGCAGTTGGTAAATCTTGCAATTTGATCACCCCATAAAATTATTAAAATTACAAAAAATATAATGAATTATATAAATTATGTGCATGATTTTGAACCATTTCCACCCCTTGGTCCATATTGACCTTGAGGTATTGTATAGTTGTCATTTGTCCGTCAGTCTCCGTTTTCTTGTTAACACTATATCTTAAGAATGGGTCTGTCTGGGAATACCAAACTTACATCACACATGCATTGACCACAGAGCAGGAGCCTATTGATAGTCAGTGAGATGGACAAAATTATTTTTCAACTTCCTGTTTAATATATGGGATCACCTGGATTTTATGGTGGAAAATTTCACTTCAGTTGAATTGTTAAGAGAAGTTTGTAACCGTAATGCTGTGAAAGTTTTGAATACTGTACCAAAGTGTTCTACTACAGCTTGTGTTAAGCCCAACTCACACTACGAACATTTTGTTGTATTAGAACAAAAACACTGTTCAGAACATGTTTTGTCTGCAGTGTGAGGTGCCCAGAAACAGAAAAAATATGTTCGGAACAAATGTTCGTAAGATCAAACTTGCTTGGTATTGCGAACATGTTTTGCTCTGAAACAAGTTTTTGTCTGGAGTGTGTGGTGATCGCGAACATTTTGCTGAACATTTATCAGCAGTTATCCAATCAACTGGCAGCTGTCGGTCATGTGACGAAGCCGCTCTGACATGACACAACAAAATGGCCTCGCTGCTTGATTGCGGCGACTGGTGGTCAAGAGAAAATGTTCGCAGTGTGAGGTTACCACGAACAAAAACACGAACAAACTGTTCTGTTCTAATACAACAAATTGTTCGTAGTGTGAGTTGGGCTTAGGATGTACAAGATTCACTTGTGGAAATGAATTTATATTAAGACAGGCTCCAAAATATGCCATTCCGCAGACCTGTCAAAATTTTAATGGGCGTTTTATGGACACTGGATCTCCCCGCTCCCTTAATATTATTGGGGCAAATCCAGGTATCAAGGATCCTTGCAATTTAAAGGATATACCAGGTGGGTGCTTCGATTGTAGCAATTTTATTTTTATGTTGGAAACCTCCTATAAACGGTAGCACATGTGTGGAGCCCGGGCAAGATTCCCTGAGAGATATAGTGGGGCCCGATTTTACAGGCAGAATTTTATGTCATTTTTATTCGTCACTTTTTAACAAGCAGTCATTCTACTCTCACCCCACCTACCATAAAACCCAGGGATTCATTTTTATGTGTGCCTTGGCCAGACTTTGCGGATTAAGAAGATGAGTCAATTACCCAGATAGCTCTTCAGCTTTTCCCTTTACAGTGTACCTACACCTTCCTTCTCAATTCTTGCCCTCCATTGTATTTCCCGTCGTGTTTGTGTGTCGGGGTTTTTTCCGTCTAATCAGCCCTTCCCACATCAAGGCAATACCAATGGACAATGCCGAACTAGCTGTAAGTTCGGCAGTGGGAATGCATTGTGCTCATGGGAAATGACTGTACATGTAAGTTAAAAACATTCCCTATATAGCATCAAAGGGAGAAATTTAGGTAAAACACTCCAGAGACTGCCACCACAGATCAAACACCACAACGGTGAGACCAATTCCTTGTTATGAAATTATATACGGCAATTCATCTAATAAATCGATCACCGGAAGTGATATTTCAGGCGATAAAACAGCGGGATGATCGATTTATTGCGGATCAGGTGAAAGTCATAGAATATACGATGCCCACTTCAAATTCAACGATACCAGTAAATGAACCAGCAAATGTCCATTTTCCAACACCACAATCGCTTCAAATTCTATTCATGCTAAGTGTTTCAATTTCTATTTACTGAGAAAATATAGTACCGGGTACATTATGTCAGTTACCACCAGGTGAACAGAGCTCTTGAGTTAAAAGATAGGGGAAATTAAAATTATACAACCTACGATCTCAACAGCTAAAGTCATGGGTCAGTGAACAGACAGGCTCTTCTTTGTTATCTAAATAATGTGCATCACTGCCATTAGGTTAACCCCCTTACATGTATTCCAGAGATATGAGAGGTTATTATAAAACCTTAGGGGGTTGGTGGGGGGAGAGGAATGGTCACAATTTATGAAATAACAGTCCAGAAAAACCATAACACAAAGGAATTATAAGGTTTGTGATTGAATGCGGTTAATTCATCTGCACACCCTACATCTCATTGTTCTGCCATTGACACTTCCTGGATCCATTTCTTTGTGAGTAGCGGTATACATGTACCCAATTGAATCAAAATATTTTGTTGGAAAAAATTCTTTAAAATCAGCAAAAAGTTTGCTTTGAGCAGTCGATGACTGACTTTGAAATGAATTTGCTACTTTGCCCTCAGAACAAGCTTTTGGCGTCACCTGCAATCCCCTTTGATCTTGTGTTACCTTTCATTCTTACGTGATACATTAATTCATGATAAAACATACCGGAGATAAACTAGGCTATGAGATATATAAACCTGTAGTAGAATTCTTTAGCAAGAGATGTCAACATCAGAAAAAGTAGGTTGAAGTGGGATATTTTAAGAGAGCAACAACAGATATTATAGATCAATTTCATTGCTTTAGCGAGTATGTTACTATCAAAATAGTGGGTTTTGTTGCGGCATCCAAAATATGCTTCAAGATCCCAACTCTAGCCAATGGGAAGAGCTACGTACTACTGATAACTATTTGTACTTGTAGCCAGTAAATAGAGTAGGATACAATATCCACAGATAACTGAGTCTCTTTTAAGAGAGAACTGGCACAGATTGGTTGATATTCTGTCCAGATATATAGGTTTTTGAGCTATTTTGTAGTTGTACTCTGGCAAAGCAAAATATTTACTATGTCTGCAGACCTTTCATGCAATTTGCCATGAACAACAAAACTGACCAGACCATATCAGAAATGACCTTGACCTTTGCCCTTTGTTTGGTTCAGCAGCTGAGATGTTTCGATCACCTTCTGTTTTGGTAAAATTATTTCATTGATCGGGGGAAATTATAGGCTTTATTCTATAAGATATGTACCAGGTGCTTTGTAATTCAGTCGGATTAATTTCTTTGCGTACATTATTCTGTACAACAAAATGATGTGAATGGGCGATTTTCCTCCGTCCAAAATCCTTCAATTTAACACAGATGTACGACTGCAAACGTTTTGAAGAAAAACATGCTTTGCTCAATTCAGTCACATGTTAAAAATCCCAAGTGGTACAGTTTGCAATTGGTTGACTGAACAGTTAATCTATTGTTTGATCTTAGAGATTCTATTAAAAATTATGTTCTATCACAAAATTATGAAGTAATTTTGGATGCCGGCTTTGCACTTTGAAATTGTTACCAGTACCTGAAATCCACCCTTCCCACCTCTATGTATGATAGTTTCAAACAGGTTATTTGTGGAATGCACCTCATCCTGTGTTTGGTGCAGAAAAGTCTTGTTCGGCTCCTGTTCAAATGGGATTATACATTCAATGTTATGGGTAGAGTGTTCTCCCTGACCCAGTTCACCTTTACCTCGTACTCTGGAAGCAAAGAGGGATTACCTGTCAGTTAGTTGTTAATCTTCTCTATTAGACGTGAGAGGTAAACCGTGAAGGTGTGGGCGCTCGCGCGGCGTGGAGCTGAGTTGCGCAAGGCGGTGATTAAAGATTCGGGCAAAATTTGCAAATTTATATTACATTCTTTAATTGCGCTTGAAGGCATTTAATTTAACTTCATGCAAAAAAGTGTTGAGAAAAACAAATCAAGTCTTAATTAAAGTGATTAATTGAAATTCTGTGGGTTTTATCATGCAGGAGCTTAGCTAATAAACTGTCTTCAGTGTGAAACATATTAAATTTTATGATGGCGTTCTCATCTTTGAACAATTTGATCGGAGACAGTAGTTTGTGTATTTATTAAGGAAAAGCTGATGCGAGGCATTTCTCTTTTTTTCAAGAAATTTCAGGATGACTGCATGTTTACCCTTTACTGAACAAATGATTTTTCTAGAACATCGTAGCAAGTCACTTGATGTAACTGTTGTTGTCGTTCCTGTGACATCTTTGAATGACATACGTGCATTAGGCTTTTATGCTGTCATCCGTTAACAAATAATATATGGATGATTGTTGTCATTAAGGAAGAGGACGTCCTCAAACAGGTTTATTGTCTGAGACTTGTCTGAGGGGATTAGCGGTAAATTGAAGGATTATCCAGCCAGCAAAACAGGGTTCTCTGTGTTTGGAGGACAGCGGGTCAGTATAACAAAGCAGACCTTGGTCCGGTTGAATGGGCAGGTAAAAACAACAGGAGTTCTTCTCACCTTCGTGGTCTAGTCAGTCCACTGGTGATCTGTCTGATGGTAGGAAGCGCTAGGGGGTGCAATACAGCCTCTTTCACCTTTCAACCTCAGTGTCGACCGGGTCCCGAGCTATTGTCCCTGGCTACTCCATATATTCGGGGACATGATCCCCGCAGACTTATTAGTCCAGTTACAAACCA
Source organism: Hanleya hanleyi (assembly GCA_036873755.1). Classification (NCBI taxonomy): domain Eukaryota; kingdom Metazoa; phylum Mollusca; class Polyplacophora; order Lepidopleurida; family Hanleyidae; genus Hanleya; species Hanleya hanleyi. The sequence continues at coordinate 136,608 of JAVTVY010040501.1, read as the reverse complement.
GCCTTCATGTATCCGCATTTTGATGAATTAACTGCTGTTTGACCTTATGTACGCTCCATGTTAAACGCTCCCATCTCAACTGGATTTTTACCTGGGTTTATTTCGATGAGATTTGTTCTCTCTGGTGATTGGACAGTTTAACAGCTGCTGAAACACAGAATGAAACAGACATGCGGCTTCTTTCATGTGGAAGAGACTTGAGTGTCGCTCAGTGACTAGATAATTGCCATTCCTGGATATTTTACCTCGTTAGATATAGTTCGGAAATTAGTCCGCAAAGTTAGTTACAGGTAAGAATGAATTCTTTTATATTATTTCCATCCTGTGATTTGTATATAGTAAGCTTGTATATGTTTGTTTCAACTGCAATATCTCATTAAAAATTCCCAGTTTAGCTGTGTCAGTAATTCCAGTTTTACACTTACAGCATAAGTTTCTGCAAAGAGTTGTCATAAAATATTACATTTCAAATTTAAACATTTGAAATTTTTTACTAATTATGAGGTACATAGTGACGTTTCAATGTGGATCTATACTGGGGAAAATTCCAACTTAATTCGCAAACCAGCATATTTTAATATTTTATCCAATTTTTTTTATAATCATTAGTTTGTATGTACATGTTTATGGGAAGTTACATGTACGTGTATGACTGTTCCTGGTGGGACTGGGTATGTAGTGGATTGATTCATACAAGTCTATTGGACAATTTTTTTTCTGCTGTTACCTGAGAGATACATTTATCTGGAATATGGCAGTTAAAACTTGATAAATTTTCCAGATGTCATACATGTGTGCATGAAGATACATTAAGACAATAATTGTGATGCTAAATTGAAACAAACTGATCGAATATTGCTTTTAAAATTTCTATTTTATTTTATAATAAACCATTGGCCCATGTGTGTCTATAGATAGGCAATAATTGTGGTGCTAAATTGAAACCAACTCATGCAATGTTGCATTTAAAATTTTAATTTATTTTTATAATAAACCATTTGCCCATGTGTGTGTTAGGCAATAATTGTAGTGCTAAATTCAGATACATTCAGATTTTCTTCAGCTAGAAAATAAGTGGACGATTGAATTTGGTCTAAGCTGGAAAATCCACTGATATTACTACATGTATGTAGCGATTGATACGAAATCTGAGACATGGGTCATAAATAAACTTCATAAATTTTGGATTGCAGTGATAATTTGAGACTAATTTGAGACGACTCTTCACCGACTGCAAAATAAGTCAACCACTGAACTGGTTCGAAGAATTAAAGTCTGTGCTGAACAATTGATACTGGTATATTGTGATTGATGTTAGAGAAATCGGAGAGCCGACGAGTTGAAGTGTGGAAAAGTATGGGGCCGGTTGAAAAGCTTGCCTGATTGGCTTTATGTCTACACAGTGAATGTCTTTGCCTGGGATTATCTTCAGCTGATCAACAGACCAGAACTCCCCTCTTATTCTCGTAGCTGCATTCTTCTCTCTGGTCGGCGGAATTCTGACGTTCGTAATGGTACGACAATAGGGGGTTTATACCGCCAGTGCCGTCCATCATTGTCCAAAGGTGATGGGGGTTGTGAACTACTGATGGGCTTAGTCGGACAGATCATCTGCCCGCCTTTTGTCATGGCTCCTCCATTTTGGCAGGTATTATCTGCGCGTCTCCGTATGAGGTGTTAGGTTTACTTGATGATGGCTCCAGTAGGCCTCATGTGCTTATATGACTTGAGCAGTCAACAGAAATCGGACTGCATGCTGGCGGGGGGATAAGCTAGCCCTCAACCTCATGGTGTTTTCCACGAACTGTGTTCACACTCCAAATTTCTGAGTCGAAAGACCCTTAATAACTTGGTCGAGGGCCAACAGACTTTCCCAGTCTGGCGATACATGCTGGACTTGAGGGGTCAGTCTTGAGAGACCACTGACACAAAAGGTGGCATCGCCTCATGTTCAATAGAGACCACTTGTAAAATTCTGTTGACCCGACCGGCTGTCGTCGTTGCAGGTTAATAAAGACGTAGGAGTGTGGGACGTAAAGTGTGCCGTTCTTTACACAGAATTTTGTCGGACACTTTCTCGGGATTAGTACAGTCAATCAAATACACATCCATGTAGTGCACACTTGTTCCTCTATCATTAGTCCCTGTAAGCCACACTTTGTCATCGCGTGTAAAAGTAGTTGCCCTATTTGACGCGTGAACACCAGACAGATGGGTGGAGATGTCCGATGTCGTGTCCCTGTTATCTGTTGGTCAACTTCTATTTCTAACAAAAAGTTTTGACGAAACTTGAGGTACTCGTAACACTTTCTACAAATTGGATAATTCAGAATGCTATGAGAATGTTCCTGAGAGTTATTAATTTTTTTCTGATATTTTATGTTCTGAGCCATTTTCATTCAGTACAACAAACAAATTGGCTGGCCCAGTGTGTCAACATGTTGCAATTTTTTCTAGGAGTCTTAATCAGTGATACATTTGTATGGGTTTTTAATATCGATCTGTCATTCATAAATATCAGCCTGTAGTGTGACACAAACTTTCTGATTTACTGGAGTTGAAAGATGGTTTAAAAGTCATTGAATTGTTAACAACATTACTGTACACACAATATCCATTTTCTTTGAAAGTTGACCCTTTAAGACACTCCCACATGAAATCGCCCTTTTTTAACTGCCATGTCCTGCCATTGCTACTTACATTGTAGTAGTTTTTCCCAAGACACTTGAAATTTTATCCTCAAATGTTTACTCTTATCAGATTCTGCAGTGTAGTGTTTATAAAACTTGAGCTAGCGGCTTTAGTGACCTGTACCTCCAAAACTGGATAATTCTGTTCTACATGTATATCGCCTTTCACTGCTAACATGTCACATTGCGCCCTTTGAAACCCGAGGACTGATTTTCTGAACATGTTTATTGTACATAAAAATCCCACTCAGTAAGGCCTTAATTTAAAAAATGTTGGTTTGTGGTAACAAGATATTGAACTAAAAATTGGGTTGGCTGGTATGGAAATATATATATTTTTATTCTGGTTAATAGTAATTGTATAGGAAAAAGAAGGAATTTTGTATTAACCCATCAATGAAAACAAATTTTTCTTGAAATGCCTCCCCCCTCCCCTCCAAAAGTTTGTGTACAGGCCTTTTTCCCACAGTTAGCGCGGTTACCATGACAAACAACTTTTCTTTTATTTTGGCCTACAATATTATTCCAGGCAAATTATATTTTCATCTGTGTGATTACATTTGTTGGGATTTCCTCCCTAATGAGGAATTTCTATTGGTGCCTAAATTTTTGTCCTATCCAATCGAGGTGACTGCCACAAAGATATTGATCTTTCTATTAAGGGTAGGATGCGATTTGCAAAATGTAGGTGTAGTTGGGACACAACATTGCAATTTATAGTCCAGTAACTGCCCACTTCCTGTCCTTGCGTCGATTTTGATCGATTGACCTCGCAATTTCACACTCTATAATTTACTTCGCAGTCTTATTCCGGAAAGCGATAAGACCGTAATTTGCGTTTAACGGCCCAACAGTTTTGTCTTATAGGATTGGACTTTGCCAGCTAGGCTTCAGTCAATAGTAGTAGATTCTCAGAATCTCACAATGTCAAGGGCTTTCATGTTGTTTTCATCGAGCCCATAGCTTTAGCTGTGGAAAGCTCGATATAGAGATGTTATTGATGTCCGTGGATGTCTGTGTACCTGTTCCTGTCCGAATTTTTTATTTTTTTTAATTTTTCCTGCCCACAGCTTCTCAGCCTCACCTCATGTTCCCTGAACTAAGTCCTGCTGCCTAAACCCTGATATATTTTGGAAGCTTACCCCACGCTGCATTTATTCAACCCATCCACTACCCTCGGGTACATGTCCCCACCCTCGGGGCACCAAACCCCTTCCACGATGTCCTAAACTAAGCCTCATCAGACTTCCTATCCTTATATATTCCTGGAGCTTACATCATGCTACACTTATTCAACCCATCCACTACCCTCTGGAACATGCCCCCCTCCCTCCTAAACTAAGCCTCGGCCGACCCTCATATATTGAGTTCGAGCCTATGTATCCAATATCTTGTTAGAAAGTTGAAATGTATGTGTAGTCTGCAATGTTGGTATAATTCTGCCATCCCTCAATGATTTGCAACCCCAAAAGAGCTTGATTTATTAGGTGGAGCCCCGTGTTAGTTGTTTTCCATACTTTATACATGTATTTTTGTAGGAGTGAATACTATTTTATATGTTCGCATAATATTAATATATGTACACACATACATGTACATGTTGAAATCAAGTTGATACAGTAATGCCACTTTTCAAGAATATTGTCTTGGCACTCCTGATTCGTGAAATGCTAAAAAAAAAAAAATGCTTTGCAGAACTGCATGGGGACTTCGTCAATAGCTTTAATAGCTGTTTTCATAAGGGATTAATGGATTAACGAAATCAGGTGAATTTGGCTCAGCTAGCTAGATATAGGACACAATAGATACCATTGTATTTTGTCAATGGCTGGCAAGAAGAAGATTCCAGTAATGAAATGTACACCACCTGAATTAATGCAAGGCCACTTGAGATAGGGTTAAATACCATTAGTGGATAATCCGGCAGGCTCCAGAGCTCTGTTATGTAAGACAGGTATTGTGTTTGATGTAAGATGGGAGGAGTCCAGACCCCTTGAGTGGACAATTTTGTAACATTTCTTTTTTTGGTAAGTGGGCTGGGTACATACTTTTTATCTTGAAAAGAGAAGGGCAGTTCCCGCCCAACAATAGAAATGAACTATACAACAAACAGTTTTTGGAGACGAATGACTACATGCAGGTATAGATAAGTACTGTCTGTCTCACATTACTAGGAAATGCAATTTTCAGCAATATATCATAGCAAGTTTTTCTCAGAGCAGTAACATTTCCACCATCTGAACATTATCTGTGAATTTTTATCCTGAAATTTTGTGAAAATCCAACAAAGACTTGGGTCAAATTCACCAAAACGAATTTCACCTTGGCAATTTTGCATGTTAAATTATGACATTAGAGCGGCCAGTCACACTGCAAGCCCAACATCATTGTGCTTTGAAATATCATGTGAAGTATTGGAGATTTTCTTTGATTCTGTTCAGATTTCCATGAAATTTCAGAATAAAACTCCCCTCATATGCCAAGACCAATCAACATGCTGTGAATGCAGTGCTGTTTTCGTTCTTTCTCTACTACTGCCTGATAAATACATGAGTGTCCAGACTGGACAGGTCCTCAAGATTACAAGGCCAGTTTCTTTGGGGCCTGCCTGCATGGTCAGTATCAGCAGGGTCTCAGTTACCCAGGGGATTGGACCTGGTTATCTCAGATTTATTTTCTATTTCCCAAAAATGAAATGTGGAAAGAAGGATTTTAATCTCCAGGTGCTACATTTTGATGGAATAAGATATGGTCTGGCCATCCTGGATAGGCCCAAGGGCAAATCGGAGAGGGAAAAATAGCTGACAGGACCTGAGAATAAGGAAGGGGATACTTGTGCCATACACATTGTCCAAACAAATAAAGCGCTAATTAAGTAGCAATTTATGTCCGTTTTATGCTGGCAGGAACTGGTGGGCATTCTGCAGAGATCAACAGATTGTAAGAGTTAGTATGTAGCAGTGGGTGTGAGGCATGTGCCAGTGTCATAAAAATGGAATTTTACTGGGGGGTGCAGAGATAAGAGTTTTGAGGAGTTTCATCTGGGAATTTTCAAGATTTTTCTGGTGGATGGGAAGGGTGCATGTAAGAAATGAAATGGCTACATGTACATGTGAAAATTACTTTTAAAGAAATAGTTTTATCGGGTAGGTGTTAGAGTGCAATATCAACAAGGCCAAACAAAAATATATGTCTGTTTCCGATTACGGGCCAGAAAAAAATAGAGTAGGTAGGGCCAAAATTTTTTTTATTTTGGAAATAAATTTTATTTTGATGTCCAGTACTCCTGTCCCATATACAATGGTCTACAAATATATTCTTGATTGTATAATATTCCCACCCACTTTAACATATTCTCCCAGGACACATCCCCCCATATTTTCAGATATTCAAAAGATCAAGGGCGGGGGGGGGGGGGAACCCTCCAAATATATATCGTTGATATTTTTATCAATACTGGATCCAGTAAATCTTGGTATTTCAAGGAGTTCTGCTGAAACCAGTTATTGTACTGATATTATGGAAATAAGAATTGCCAATAATGTGTTTGACTGCTGTTTACCACCAAAACGAGTATCGTTTTAATTGATTGCAACTTGATATGCAAAACAATATATTCCAAGGATTTCCGCCCAGAAATGATGAAATTTTCCTGTAGAATTTTAAGGATTTTTAGTGAAAAATACAAAATTCCATGTGGAATTTCAGTGCCTTCCATAGGGAGAGTGTACTTATTTTCTGGAAAAGCCTGAACAAAAAGTTGACATATACAACATAAAATGAAATGGGAAATTAATTTGAACATCATGGAGGTTTGTACCAGCGCCTATCTAATTCGAGCAATTTGAGAAACGAGACGCGAGTCGTGACTGTACAACAGTACAACGATTTGAACAAGCCATTTCTCGAAAACAGAAGAATTATTACTTGCTTGAATCTTGGGGGTTTATTTCAATGCATTCATAATAAAAACAAGTCGGGGAAATTTTGGATTTTTTAGCGGAGAAATGGTACCGGTCGGTTAGACTTTGACTGTGTCGTCGCCGATTCCGCTGAAAACGAACACCACTTGCAAGCTGCCGTGTCCGCAAACAAACACCATTTCAAGTCATAAAATCAGTAGATTTCTTTCGAAGTTGATGGAGAATATGTTTAAAATTGTCCTGGTAAACATGATCAAGTCGACTGAAGCGTAATCAGGTTGCTGATTTCTCGATTCCCGACCTAGAAGTAGGTGCTTTATTTCCTGAAAAGATCGTCAACCTGCCGCCATGCCATGCGGTCTGCTACAGCGCACTTTACGGTATGCTGACAATGGGCACGCCGCTTTACGGTTGTTGTTGTTGTCGTAAAACGCGGCCTTGGTAGTGATTTCGTTGGAATTTGCTGATAAAATTTTTAGAGTCGCACGATTGATCTAGACTCGGTCGGGTAACCGGAAACAGACATATTTTTTTTCTTGGCCCAAGGATATCCTGGGTGCAATTTAGGACATTATTCCCCCAGCCAGTAGTACCTCTATAGGATCCCGCACAATCTGAATCGGGCCCTTGGTGGTCGAGTGGTCTAAGCTTGAGTGTGACATTAAACCAAATCCCTCCCCCCCCCAATCTGAATCATCAGAAATGACAAAGAAGAAATCAGAGTCAAAATATAATGATACGTGTATATATATGTGCAAGTTTGCACAGTCCCAATATGTCCTAAATTGGAATCTGCAGCCAAGGGAGGTGCAAATCGACACCATTGCCCACTTGATGTTATTGTCCATGGTGAATATGGACCCATGTCCAGGGTAATATGGACCGAAGGTGACAACAGAATGTGGAGTTGGGACTCATCAGCAGTAGCCCTTGAGGAAGCGGAACAATGAATGATGTCATTTGGTGGCCGCTGTAAACCTCATGCATGGCAGTAATCTCACATGGGAGGGTACTGTGGCCGTGCTAACACCATTAGATCGTGGCTGCCATACCTCACAGGCCCGTAGCCAAGGGGGGTTTTCTGGGTTCGGGCAAACCCCCCTTTCAGAAATATTATATATTTTTCTCATATAAATGCCCTTTCAAACCGAAGCAAACCCACTATTTGCCCCTTTGCCCATGCAGCGCCCTTTTGGAGTGAAGGCGAACCATCCCTCAGTAAATCCTGGCTACGGCCCTGCTCACGTGCGCTTGCAAAATTCATGTCCAAGAGCTCACATGGTCAGCTGTCACAGCAAGCAAGTATTGGACAGTAGTTCGTCCAACACTGTAGAATTGTATAAATGTGCGCAAATGTACATGTACATGTACATGTTGGTTGGTTGGTTGGTTGGTTTGATTGGGCACTCCATCGTATTACATGTACAGCATGACCGCTCAATGCATTTTGAGTTGACCCGGCCACATATTTACCTATATGAGGAAAATGTGCTCCTGTGTAGGGAAGGGATCTGACTAAATGTAAACAAAACTAAAATATGGTATTAGGTAAATACAGAGCCTTAGATTCAGTTTAACTGGTGATTTATTTATTGTTTTCTTTTATTTGACACCCACTTTCAGCAGGGTTGATTGCTTTTAACTTAGGGCTGCTTGAAGGGGAGGCTTGAAAGGCAACGTCTTAAGGAGATGACAAACAAATGAATTAAGCTTTGAGCAGCTTACTTTTATTTCTCCCAAACTTTCAACGCTCATGTTTTCGTTAGATTTTGAAATGCTAATTAAACAGGTGTTCCTCATCGGGGTAAGCATGTAAGTAAAAGGTGGGGTAAACAAGCCATCTTCCCAAGGTGTTGATATAAGTAAAATTGCAGCGTACCTGTGTGCGAAGTGGCCCAGGGGAAATGATTTAGAACAGTGTCAGAAAATATGTCCATATAGCTGTTAACATTTAGCTGGAGGCTACAGTCCCTCTCTTCTGACAACTCTGTCTTGGAGCCAACCAAAGTCGGCACCTATCAGTATAAATATCCTTAACAACTACAAGAATTGCTGAATCCTATTATAAATGTGTGTGTATGTCGATCGTCCTACATGATTTGTAAAACTATACTAGACCACAGTATAGACGGTTATTTGCAAACTCCACAGCATCTCAATTGCCCCCGCAGCATCTCAATTCAGATTTTACATGCGTGCCTCCTGCTATACCCTCTGATTGCACTGAGGTTAAATTTGTGGCACATGGCCTTTGGCCAATCAGCATTGTCTGCTTGTATTTGAAGTGGAGTAAGCTCATCATGTCACAGCGATGTTATTCCATGTGTTATTGTGTAATAATTTAGTATAAAACTTCTAAAAGATTTACCTGCTATATTTCCCATCTTTTTCGCATGCAGATGCATGCTTGTAGTTGTAGTCAGAGGTTGTTACAGTGACAGTACTGTTTAGGCAGTCACAAACTCTGACAATAGAAGAAGGCACCAAGGCAGCATCTACTACATTAATATATCCTGTTGTGAATCTGCTTCACATTCTCTGTATTATTGCTGCATTGGACAGCATATATTGCAGCATGTGCTTAACTCTGCTGGATAAGAATGCTGGACATCTGCTGCTCAGTAATATTGCAGTAAAGTTTCAGCAGCTGCTGTTTCAGATAATTGAGGCATCTACTACTTTTACGCTGTCTTCGATACTGTGTCGATTCTACTTTTGCATAATGCTTATCACTTCTAATTAAAGTCCCCTGGAGTTCGGTCGGGGAAATGTGGACTCTCTCATTTGAAGGTAAAACAGTTCATTTTTCTTGAAATTCCTTGAAAAATGAACAAATCTGTAAATGGTGCACAAATGAATATATTTTTACATAGGTGTATGCTTTTGAGAGATACTTGCATATCGACTTCATGAGTTTCAATTTGCCCTCTCAACATGTTTGAACACCAAAAATATAAGTGGCAAAAATGTATTAACGATGTAACTATATATGAATTTATATGCCATTGACATAAAACTGCAAATTTGCCCATAAGCTTAAAGTTAAATTCAAGAAAGGTGATCATTTTACCTCCAAGACTAGAGAGACCTGATCTGGTAATATTTGGCTCCAAGAGCAAGTGCAAAAAGTAATGTAGAAAAGCTTGAGGAAAACTTACGATGGACCAGAGAATTGAAGCCAACTTTTAAGATGGTTGCCACATTGTTTCATCAGACAATTCAATGTGCTGGAGGGGAATTCAGTGTGCTGGGAAATATTTGGTGCATGTTTACACAACTGGCGTAACTGTCATTCAATCTGGAGGGTACGTAAAAAAGTTCCATCACTGAGCTGGGTTGTGTCATTGCGAAGATTAAAGGAAAGGAGGAGTAAACAATTGCCACAAGGCCCTAGGGCGTGGACATGTTTTACAATGTTACTTTCAAAGACGTAATATACATTGTATAAGCATCTGGACAATTCTGCAACCGTTCTGGCTATGGCCAAAACTTCAAAGATATGTCACTTGTAGGATCTAACGGGCTTGCAGTAACTTGTAAGTTACAAGGGGAGCAGATAGGATTTTATTTAATTAGATTGTGCCCCTTAATCATCAGCTTCATAACCCCATTGGGAGGTCTTACACCAAGAGGACAAGTGTAACTTTGATAGAGCATGGTGGGTCAAAGCTGGCTGAAATAGTTGATCAATTGCATTCATCAATTGTTTTCACACTTTGGCTTGTTTGTAACCCCCCCCCCCCCCACCCCTTTTCGGAAATATCAATTGCATTCATCAATTGTTTTCACACTTTGGCTTGTTTGTAACCCCCCCCCCCAACCCCTTTTCGGAAATATTATATATTTTTCTCGTATAAATGCACTTTTCAAACTGAAGCGAACCTCCTATTTGCCCCTTTCCCCATACAGCGAACGCCTGATGTGCCCTTTTGGGGTGAAGGCGAACCACCCCTCAGTAAATCCTGGCTACGGCCCTGAATACATGTACATGAAGGTAGGGGATCAGTAAATTCAGCCCAACAGTATAATTTCTGGTGAAATGATTAAGGGGGGGAAATATACATGTATTTGCAGGCCTAGATTTCCTACATATTCTATGGAGCAGGTAAAGTCATCAAGGCAAAAAGAGCGGGACATTTCTCAAGTGAACTGAGGCTGGATGCTGTGAAAACCAAGCTGCTGTTTTGATCTTCAAGACATATATACTTCTCTCAAGTATCAAGGTGCTGCTATGTAACTAGGGTGGGCTCGAGTCCCTGAAGCCTTTCTGGAAGATAAGCTTATTACAAAATGATGGACTCCACAACCAGCTACATGTAAGCATTCGTTATGAAGCCATCATGGCACATTATGTCTGCATCATTCCAGCCAGGAAGTATTAATGTTAGACAAATTAACTTAGTTGTAAAATTATTCGACTTTCAATCGCCATATTCTCTGCTGCTGTAAAAAAAAAGAAGAAGAAAAAAAAAAATGCCGCCGAAAACCAGCTGACTGCATTGAAAGCTAGAGATAAATGTTATTGTAAAAATTTCCAGGCGGGCGGTCAAGAAAAGCCCCTTGTTAAGAGGTGAAAGAGCGGCGCTAGTGTGGAGGTTTTGTAGTTTTCGGCCTGATTTCCCCAGGTAATGAAGTGTGAAGAGATGGAGTGTGAAGATGTCTGAGTGATGGCCGCCTTATTGACAGAGATGACCTGGGGGTTACACACTCGACTATAGTCAGGGTTGGTCGGTCGCTCCGGCCTTTCTTCCTCCTTCGAAGCTAGTTCTCCTTATATTAACCTCTCAACCATGGATGGATGCAGATTGATACGCTCGCTCTTTACGTTGGCGAAGTCAGTCTTTCTCACTTGTTCATGCAAGGTGGCGGTTGATCAACACTGATCTGCTCTGACCGTCTTGATGTTTGTTGGCTTCGTTGGCCTCCATCATTAAATTGTGCAAGTAGAGCGAGCGTCCTCCTGTATTTGACTCTCGATGCTGAATTCCTACCTGCATGGGTGTCTCCCCTTTGTGTTTGCCTGCGAACTGATAATGCAACAGTTTCCAGCCAAAGCTGACGGATCTGGTTCTCGTCATTTTTACATAAATTAGATGCCGAGAATTGTTTGGATCTGGACAGTGTTTTTGGACATGGATCAGTTTACAGTGGGAGCTCTATTCTGAGAACAGGTAAAGTTACAGTAGGGGCTAAGGTTTATAATATATAACTTATAGTTTTACAGTCTTCTTGTTAATAATTCAATATACATTGTAAGTTGTTTCAAGGATGATAATCTTTAACTGAAAGACTAATTTCAGTGATGTTTATTGGAAAATTAGAGTTAAAAAATTCTGCTTTCCATTCCAAATTTGGCCTTTTCACTAGTGGGGGTGAGATGTTTTCGGACTTGTTTTCAGTATTTTTGAGCCATTATTTCTCATGCCTGGCTATTTGTCAAAAATCTTAGCATACATGTACGTTTGCATTTCAAGGCAGAAGTCTGAAAATGGTTAAAATAACAATGTAGATTTGTAGCATTAATGGACTTGTAATTATGGTTTGCTCCCAGAATTTATTATAATTAATTTCGGAAATGCAGACAGCTTGAGTGGTACCGCATGGTTTGCTGTGTTTTATGTGACCTGGTTTAACACAGGGTTACAAATTAAAACATCAGAAGTAAAAATTTATCAAGCAAGAAATCTTGTAAGATTTATCATAAATATCTAAAATTATAACAAATGTCTTGTGTCAAATTGAGCCATATTCCCTGTAGTTTCACTGATTTATGATTGATCTGTCTAGATTGTGCATTTCTTTTTTTTTCAAACGATAGCATAATTGGCACTATGGGCTGCTATTTAAGAAATAATGTTTTCATAGGCGTGCTCAATGGTTATTTTATGCACAGTTAGTTTGGGAAAATTTATAAACTTCCCAAGCTAACTGTGCATAAAATAACCATTGAGCACGCCTATGAAAACATTATTTCTATTCTATTGCACAACTCAAAATGATTATCAATAAAGATAAAATAATGAAGGTGGAAATAATATGCTAAACTTTGACATCCATTCTCCCCTTTGTTGAAAAAACTCATCCACTGACATTGGCACGATGCTCCCGTCTCGGTTGGCATTGTGCCAATATTAGTGGACGAGTTTATGTGGTCTGTCAAATGGGGAGTGATTTTGTCAACTGTATCAGCTTTTGAGAAATTACGTGGATATATGCCTATTTGTGTCGCTTTGTTAATCAATTTCACGATGGAAACAACAGTTAAACTTGAAAGAAATTTCATCTTGTATTTTATTTTTCTTATTTTTTTCTTCAATTGTTACTAGTATGAAAGCAGACGTCCCTTATCTCACCCGACTTGTGAAATGGAATCTCCTGATGAACACCTGCACTTGACACATGTACATTTCACATAGCTGTGCTAAATCGTGTAATAATCTCTGCCTTCTCATCTCTCTATATCATGTATATAGAATATTGTATTATTGGTTATGTATTACTATCTTTTCTCGAGGGCCTCCGGAAAGAACAGTTTTGTAACTGACAGTCACCCTCATTAAATAAAGCTATATATATATATGTGCACGGTTAGCTCGATGTAAGTGTTACAGAATTAGAGATAATCTCTTTACCGTATTCATGTTTCAGTGGGGCAGAGATATCATTTCGTTCAACATGACCAGTTATCACTGTTTCGAATCAACACTAATACTTTGTGATGATAACCAATTCAGCCTCCCCACTAGTCCCCACTAAAAGAAGTTCCTCTTGAACTTTGTCGGTATTCAGTCACTCTACTGGCCCCCATAATGGTAATCTGACCAGTCTTTTCAGGACTTTCTGAACTTTACATACGGTACCCTATTTCTTATTCAGACAGCAAAACTTAACTTCAGGCATCTGCTGAGAGAAATTCTGCCAACGTTCTACAAATTTCACTTGCTAGATTTTCAATTCTTGGAATAAATAACGTATCCATGTCACAATATTTAGCCTCAGTTGACATAATGATGGTTTTATTCTACTTTGAAGTCTTAAAATGCTGTTTCAAAAATGAGAAAAAATAGGGTACATTTTGTCATTTATTTCAGTTTCAGATTTGTAGAGAAATCTGTCCAGCTATCAAAGATAAAAGTTGGGAAGACAGGAGAATTCGAATGTACCTTCCATATAAGGCATAGCCAGCTGTAGCTCACGTAACCCCAAAATATCGGGCTTTTTTTTCTGTAAAAGTAACAGCAGGCCTATAGTATTTCAAGATGACATTTGCCATGTTTCCTTATTCAACCCATATATCTTAATGGTGTCCCCTGTCTTTTCTTAGGAAATCCAACATATTTTTTGAACTCTTTGATGTGACTAAATATTTTTTGGAAGCCTCAGTTAAAAATGTCACTCTGGGAGGTTTGAAATGTTTTCTTTTGACGAGTTGGCAGTGAGTTAGTCATCCACCGTGGTACCGGGTAACACATTTCTGATGGGAGCATGTTTCCTTTTACAAGTTCTTTCTACATGTACTGGCATGACAGGAAATGTTTTCGTTTTTTCTGGAACAGCCCTGAAATAATGGAAATTTGGCACTTTCCTGCAATTTTTCTGTTTCATGCGATTTAATATAGAATTTGTACATATTTGATGAAAATAAAATCATGATGTTATGAGGTAGGCTAGCTACATGCACAATCAGGAATGTATCCAGTCATTGTAGATACATTTGCTAAGAACGTTGTATGTTTTAGTGAGAATTTGCCTTTAGTAAGGTGTGGTCAAGTGCCAAAAAGTAAAAAAATAAGCTTTGAAACTTCTTTAGTCTGTTGAAATACTCAGCATTGAGATTCGTGATTCTCAAATAACATTAGCATATCCATGCAAAATCTTTGGTTTTCAAGGTGAAAACACGTAAATTTCTCTCTGCAAGCATAGTTCTAATGCTTCCAGTTAAACTCAATTTAGCACATTCTGAGTCCTGCTGTCTGCTTAATTAAGGTTGTTCTAGGTGATACAGTATAACCTAGGTATGTTTGAAGTAAATTGGTTGCTATGGTTTCTCTTATATGGTTAGTATCTCCAGAAATGTTAATAACTCTCTGACTTGGAGACTTCTGCTCTCAGCTGCCAAACGTACATACATAAATTGAAATTTATGCAAATATCATTAAAAATACTACCACAATCATGTTATACAAATTGAGTGTCCGAATGAGTTCTGGTTAATCATTAAATCAATCAAGCAGATCCATAGATGTAATTTGAATTTGATTGTATATTGAACAAGCTTGTGAAGAAAGCCAGAGTTCAATATGTCGCGCTATTTGTTGGTTATCTCAGTGTTTCACACAGTTCAGAAACAAATATTTTGTTGTTTTTTTTCATTGAACAGAATTCTAGCTGCTTCATCCCTGTATTTCCACACAGTTAAGTGGTATCTACCCCATTAACCTGTACCTGTCACTTAGTCAAACACAAGCAATATTTTCTTAGGCAAACGGCCTTCTAACCTTAGAGGAAGAGGTACAAAGTAAATTGTTATTGCAGGCATGGTTTGTCTCACTAAATCAACAGTTTAACAGGGATTCTCTCATCTTCCTGTTGCTTATTGTCTCAAGGCTTTACTGTAAAGACTTTAAGGAAGACGGTGTGGTAGGAAGGGGATTTCCCCTTAAGCTTGGTCGGTAGAGCACTGGATTCGTAAGCAAGGGGTTGGTGGTTCAAACTCTGCTGGGAACACTGCCTCTACAACATTTGCGTCGCTGGTGGGGTCATCGCGAGATTGGGAGTGGGTTGGGTCGATGATCAGGTTGTCGAGTTGAGTTGCTGAGGGAATAAACTGGTTCAAGGGAGGCAATATAGGGCAGCTTCTAAGGCTAAGTGCCATGAATAATCTGGGATGAGGATGGCGGTTCTTTGGGATGGTAAGAAGCGTGGTAGGTAGCGGGTTCACCCGTGCCTGTACTAGCTTGTAGCTAGCAGGAATTTCCTTTTAGCTCGGTTGGTTGGGTACTGGATTCGTAAGCAATGGGTTGATGGTTCAAATCACTGCTGGAAACTCAAACACTACACGGTCTTTGTGTAACCAAATTAACTAACATTGTTTTGGTACATGTAAGTCACTTTGGTTCACGCATTAGTTGATTATATATTTAAGTTTCGCTCCTTCTGAACAAAGGGATTATATATATCCTTCAGCTACCCCGTAAAAGATTTCACCCCAATATAGTGATTGGGAGGTGTGGCATCATTTCACGACAAGGCGTATTCTGTTGCAATTAAGCTGAACTCATTTTCCCTCCTGTAAGGAAGGTCGTTGTGTGGTGGGTATACTAAGAGGATCCCATATAACTTGGGGATGAAAATTCCCACTTTTGGGAAGGAGAATGCATCCCAACTGAGCCACAGAGCGAGATTGGGATGTATTTTCTTTCTCAAGACAGATTTTTCTTCTCTTTTTGCCATATAATTCAAATCTCTACTTTAATCAGTAGTTTATCAAAAATATCAATGACACACAAGAGAGAAATGTTGCTGAATCATGCCTGCATCTCGTGCCAAGCGTCGTAACTGGCCACCTGCGTCGCACGCGCTGATCCCACATATGTGTGTGGGAAGATTTATCCCACTTAGATATTACAGAGTGTTATATTGGAAAACTACACGTCTTTGAAAGTTGGCATATCTCAAGACTAAAGCATAAATTTATTGTGGACACAAAATCTGTACATCCAACAACAGGCTAGATCTGTAATATTTTTTGAACATGACTATTTTGATATTCTGACACCGGCATTCGAAAACCCGAGAAATTTCCTCGTGTGTGGGTTACGAAGTCGGCGTTTTCTGATGCCTGAAAGTGGATCCAAATAGTTTGCTTGTTTAATATCTGGAGAACAAACGACTCCGGCTGTTCAAACACTCACATGTGGGGGTGACAGGATTTTTGGATCTGATCACCTGCTACGACAACCAATCAGCATCAGATTAGAGATCACATGAATAATCAGTATGGTACGATGATATCATGTGACATTGATGGCCAACGAGGAGTGGCGAAAGCACAGCACCCAAAAATGCCTGTGTCTGTAACAAAGTAGTTGGATCTCAAATTGCTGGCGTCCGAATGTCCATATTGGCAAAAAGCACCTATGTGCACTGGGTTTTCAGTACATTGTACATCAAGTCTTATGTCCTGCAAAAGATAACGACAGAGGACTCCTAATGACATGTCGAGAAATTTTGACCTGAATCACGAAACTGTGCTGCATTTTGTGATATTGTTTGAGTGGATAATGATAGCCAATTGCCAGTAACATTACAATATTCTGCGCCAGCATTAGAACATGGACTATCACACAATTAATCTTTCGAATCTAGCCTCGAGCATGTCGATGTTGACTGGCAATCTGAAAATTCAGCAAGGCTTATAAAAAAAGTTGTTTATGACAGAAGTTGGTGCATTTTTGGACTATTTATAATGGCAGAGCTTTGCACCTTCAAGGCAACTTCAAGGTCCATATCCACATTTTAACAAAAACATAACTATTTTGTTAAATTACCTGAAGGTGAAATTTTATTGCGAAATTTCTGATTTCTGATTCAGGCAAACCCAAATGTAAACAAAATGATCAGTTACAAGTCAAGATTTGTCCATCTTGTTTAATCCTACAAGTGTGTGATTTTAAGCGACGTTAAATTCTATTCACTCACTCACTCCAGCTGTAGTGTAAGCCAGGGGATTTGAAATCCTCTGTGTGTGTGTGCATCTGTACGTCTGTCCTTGCATCAATAGTCTAGATTTATTAGCATGGAAAATCAATGGCTGATTCCCACTATAGTTCAAGTTAATCACTGAACAATGCTGTCTTGCCCCGGCGTAGGCGACACTGGTGCACAGCATGTGGGCCACCATGAGCTTTGGGTTGTTCTCTTCATCTCTCTCCTATGTTTATAACATGGAGCAGGTTTTTGAACTATTGATACATGTAACTGGAGTAAATATGATAATATGGATAAAATATTTCCGCCATTCCAAGAAAGGACCAGCAGGCTTACATTTATGATATACCTGGCAACCTCAGGTCAAAAATATACCAGTTATCATCAGTTGAAAAACTCGCTCCATGTTATAAACATAGGGGAAAGATCAAGAGAACAACCCGAAGCTCATGGTGGCCCACCTGCTGTGCTACAGTGTCGCCGACACCGGGGCCAGACAGCATTGATTAAACTGAGCTAAAGTGGGAAGCTGCCATTGCATAGCCAAGAAATGTGTGCCTCTAAACATTTGTTTATGAAAAACATATACTCATGTATAATAATATCTTGTCCTGGGAACTCTGACTAGCCCATAATAATTATTGTAAAACAGTCAGCTTGATATGACTTAATTAAGACCACTTCTAACCAAATATAGCTTGTGGCATTGATTGCCGATATTAAACATGAACTCTTTGACAGCTAATAACTGGGGACGCGATGTCTACATACTGTGCGTGTCTGTGTGGAATCTAATTGTTGTTAACATCTGTGGCCTGGTAGTGGTTTGATTGGGAATATAAAAGTGTATCGAACAGATATTGCCATCATGCAATTCATATAAATGCCAGGACGAGTGAAGAAAAATAGCGAGAAAAGCAAAAAAAAAATAAAAAAAAATGAAACTGTTAACTTATAGACCGTGATGTTTACAGAGAAAACAGCTGGGACTAATTGTAGCTGGAATTATGTCGAACAGAACGGCGAAGCACTGGTGGGGAACAGGGTGTTTTGATTTCTCCTGGGGAAATAATCACGGGGCCGCTGTGCAAATACCTTTCTTCAGCACAACTCAAGACAGTTGATCAATAGGCGTAATTGCTCATTGATCAGGGATGGATTCCATAGAACACGGGCACAGCGATTTGCAACCCATATGAGGATATTTACAGGAGCTGCGTGATGCACTCAACGTGTTTATTTGCTAGTTCCCGCGATCTTTTACTGATAAGCCGTCGGTTTATATTGATCTTTGCTGATCAGCGAGTATTTTAGATACAGAGAAATTATTTTATAGATTTTTTCCCACGCCGTTCTCTTCCTAATTGACGATGTTGATCTGTTTAATATTTTTTCGCCACAGTTGATGGTTTTCTGTGAAAAGGCTGGACATATGTACGTCTGGTAACAGACTAAAAGGGATGATGTCTTAATTGTTAGTTGGGGTGACCTAGTTTGTTTCACCTATTGGTCAACTCATCTTTACTGGAATCAATAACACATACATGTATATGTTAGAGATTACATGTACATCATACATCTTGACTATCGTTGACCTCATTTTGCGGCGTCGTAAAGGTCATCTAAGGTCAAACACAGCGAAAGCGAAAAGCTTTCATTTTACTTCAACTTAACTGCAGTTTCAGTTTACAGATGTTACCTGGTAATAAATTACGAATGCATGATGTCCATTACATAACAGGAGACTAGATAGATCAAGTAAAATACAAATTGCTTGTCTATTTTAATGTTCTGTCTCGAGTAGTTTTCTTTCTCATTCATGGCAATAAATACTAGGATGAGCGACTCTTATCAGTCTGTGTATGAGACAATACTTGCATTGTCGTCTCTCTCTATTCTACCATCACCAATGTTGGCTGTAGTATTCCTATATGGACACATAAATAACGTCTTTGCCCTGGAGGGACAATATCGTAAATCGCGATTTACGCATCAAGACTTAAACTTAAGTATCTACACATGTACATGTACCAGTGTATTTAGATGTTGTATAGGTATTTCAGAAATAATTTCCTCTCCGGCTGTCATGTGACGCCTAGTATTGCCTTGGGTTATTGGTAATAGCCGATCGGAGGCCCTTTGATGTCCTTAGTTTTGTAGTTTATCACCTGTTTTAGATCTCACCTGTTTTAATGGATGATCTTTCGCTGTTAAACTAGCGGAAAACATATACAGTAAGCCTTGCGGGTATTTTGTCCCCATGGAACTAAAAAGTGGGACCATAAATTATATATTATAACCCTAATCTTTCACGTTAACTGCTCAAGTATGTTTTACATGCACATGTAGTTCTCTGAAGATTTTGGTATTATTTTTTGTTGTTGAGCATTTCATATGGTTTAATGATTTATGGGGACATAACGAGCCTGGTCTCCTAGCTATAATGACAGGCTAATTAATTGTTTGTAGATTTCTTTCTGAAGGATCATGGCTTACTGTTTTTGATTTTCTTAACAAATTAATTATTCCAACATACACTGTTTACGAGATTGTTTGGGAGGTACATGTCAACTTCAGCTGGCAAAGCTCTTTAGAACGCGCAATCCCCATTTCCTGATTCAATACTCAGACAAAGGATTTGTACCGATGAGTGCACTGACATTTGACTCCTCACATAAATTTGTGGTTCTTAATCTTTCTCTTGTTGCTATGCCTACAGTATGGGGAATATTTTTGATCAGAGATAACTTGGCTATTTTCGACTTGAAGTTGCCAAAGTTAAGCATAATGGTCCTTTCTTGGAGTATTAGGATAATTTGAGGCATAGTTACCATATTTACACCAGTTATCAATAGTTTAATATATTCCCCATGCTGTAGCATAGGCAGGAGAGGAAAAGGATGAACCACAAATTTATGCCGGGAGTCACAAAGTTAAAAGGGGTATCAAATTCTATTCTGTGAACATTTGAAGCTCGAATAATAATTATCTAAAAAAGACGATATATATATATGTGTTATGTGACAATTGAAACCATTTATTTCTTTCTCGGCATTGTTTCTTGATCACGAGATGGTTGATATTGCACAGGGTTGTCAATCTTCTGTCGAAAACAAAGGATTGTTTTGTATAGCGGTAGAAATCCCCACAACAAAATGCTGTTCAGGAGAATTACTGGATGAAAGATTATTCGCGTTTGGCCTTTGTAATTCTGATAGAAATCTAGACTTTTTCTTGTGACAGCTTATGGAAGAAAGAAAAAAGGGTATGTCTTTGTATGTGAACTACTTTGTGAGCCCAATTATCAGTACATCAGAGTGTTAATTGTATCGGTGTTCTATAAGAAGCGGCGGACTACTTTTTTCGCCGCTGACAATCCATTAATGTCATTCCATTAGCGGTACATGTTGTTTTTAAACGCTGTGAGATTGAGCGTTTATTGACGTGCTGTCAGTGTTATTGTGCATATATGGGTATACGCCAGCTTCAGTCTCGACTGGATAGGTGAAAAAGGTTATTAAAATATAAGATATCGTGCATTACTATCATGCGTGATCGTGAATTCTGGAAAAACAATTATTTTTGGCCCTGGAACAGCTGTATAGTCTATGGGAATTCACAACTAAAGTAACTTTGATTTTTGTCTAAACAGGTAAACATACATATTTGTCTTACTTGATACCCAATGTGTATATTTATGCCCCCCCTCTAACTAGAGGGGGGGCATATAGCGATCGCTTTGTCCGTCCGTCTGTCCGTCTGTCCATCCGTCTGTCCGTCCGAATTTCTTGTCCGGGCAATATCTCGGTTAATATTTGATGGACAGGATCGAAACTTGCATGGAATGTGGCCAGTGGCTCGTAGTTGTGCAGCGTGGAGTTTTTTCCGAGTTCCGGTATAATTTTCAAGAGTTATGGCCCTTTTTCTGAAATCTCTGTGAATGGGACTTGTCCGGGCTGGATCTTGGTTAATATTGTATGGACAAGTATGAAATTTGCATGATATGTGGTCAATGACCCACAGTTGTGCAGCGTAAAGTTTCTCCACGTTTCGCTTATATTTTCAAGAGTTATGGCCCTTTGTTCCTGAATTCTCCGTGAATTGGGACTTGTCCGGGCTGGATCTCGGTTAATATTGTATGGACAATTATGAAATTTGCAGGATGTGTGGTCAGTGCCCTGTAGTTGTGCAGCGTGAATTTTCTCCGCGTTTCGCATATATTTTCAAGAGTTATGGCCCTTTTTCTTCAAATCTTTGTGAATTGGAACTTGTCCGGGCTGGATCTCGGTGAATATTGTATGAACAATTATGAAATTTGCAGGATATGTGATCAGTGCCCTGTAGTTGTGCAGCGTGAAGTTTCGTATATATTTTCAAGAGTTATGGCCCTTTTTTCTTCAAATCTTTGTGAATTGGAACTTGTCCGGGCTGGATCTCGGTGAATGTTGTATGAACAATTATGAAATTTGCAGGATATGTGATCAGTGCCCTGTAGTTGTGCAGCGTGAAGTTTCTCCACATTTCGCCTATATTTTCAAGAGTTATGGCCCTTTTTTCTTCAAATCTTTGTGAATTGGGATTTGTAGGGCTGGATCTCGGTTAATATTGCATGAACAAGTATGAAATACGCATGATATGTGGTCAGTGACCCATAGGTGTGTAGCGTGAAGTTTCTCTGTTTTCGGTTATATTTTGAAGAGTTATGGCCCTTTGTTTAAACCTAAGTGAATAGGATATATTTATTTGTCCAAGCTGGATCTCAGTCCATAACTGATTTGAACCAGGAAAATGGCTATATTATATGTTATTCTACATTCCAAAGCAGACAACATAGGTCCTGAAGTATGAAATTGCCCCCAAAACAGTGAATTGGGTACAAAATTCACTGATCGCTTCATAATTTCACCACAATATACTCCCAAGGAATGTAGGTCTCATAACCAGGTCACATTTTCGGATTTGGCGAAAGCCCTGGCGACCATCTTGCATCGAAGCATCGTATTATCACTTGTTGCTTGATATTTGGAATATGTATTTATGTGAGACATGGCAAAAAAGTGACTGAAACAGAATTTTTATAATTATCCAAATTAGGCCTCCACCAACCAATAAAGAACAGAACAATGGCGGGGCAGTGTCGGATTAAAGTGGAAGGGGGGGCATACAATTGAGCAATCTCTGATTGCTTCCTTCCTGTGTTGCATTGGTGATTAATCATAATAGAGGTAAAATCGCCTGCTATGCGGGCAGGTACACTCCAGGAAAGGACAAATTGGGTGTAAGCCAGCCTCACCCTCTTGGACCAGGGGTGATAAAACCAGATAAAAACCCTATCTGGCACATCCTAGATTTTTAAGTGATTTCGTCCAGGGGTTTGGGAGTGCATAGATAACAAACAAACATAACCCACACTTCTCAAATTATAGTATGATATTCTTCAACATAGACAATCACAGCTTGAAAGTAAAAGTGTAACTGCATCTGGATATGTTACCCCTCAATCTGAGAACGCCGAACGGAAACTATGGACAAAAGCCCCAATGGACAAAAGCCCCATCCAACATTTAGTTTCAGGTCATGACAATAAAGGTCACAACTTTACTAATATATCAATGTATACCCCCGTGCATAGTAGGGGGGTATACTGGATTCCGATTGTCCATCCGTCCGTTCCTCTGCATGTCTGTGCATCCATCTGTTCGCCTGTCTGACATTCGTTTCCGGACAATAACTTGAGCACCATTCAGTGGATTCTTCTCAAATGTGGTATCTATATACCATGCCACGAGATGTTGCTTGGGCTGGACTGTTAAGGGGCTGAGGGGTTGTAGCACCTCTGGTGCCTCATGTTTTTCTGAAGTTTGGATTTGAGTTACCATCTAAAATCCCCATCTACGAACTCCACCCAAAATTGTTGCTTCACCCAAAATAACTGCTTTTACCTGAGTAATTATGCGACTTGTATTCCATGCCGATCTTGTCTTGTGGCAATCTCTTAATCTCTAACACGTTATTTTGTTGTTGCAGGGATGAACCCACGGAAGGTCGGCCATCTCAGCCTGCTGGTCCTGGTCCTCCTACAGGTTCATCATGGACAAGTCGGTGAGTACATCAACAATGTGTACCTTTCGAATACATTAAGAGTCCTTTATCAAAACTTTTTACTTTCTTGTAGTAAATCATTAATTTTCCAGGCCACAAATTACATATCTGCTGTGAAAGCATTTCCATTCGAACATAGAAAAAAAAGCAGTGTATTTGTTTTGTGACATGTTTTTGGACATAGTGGTGCTCAAAATTACATGTGCCAAATCACAGCGCTCAGCGCTAATGATCCATCAACCAAATATCAGAAATACAGTCAAATTGCATGTTACCTTCTGGTTTCTTCTTTAGTTTTCGAAGTAAATATTTGTCAAAAAACTAAATTATGTCACTAAATTTTAAAGCGTACTTTGATCCTTGGACCATACTTCTGATGGGGGTCTGGATCTGTCATCTTCATTTTATCCAGCCAATTTCGACGTTCCCACTTCGAACTTCCCTTGATATATCTGGATCCCTTCAATGTTCAAATAACTTATAAATAGACACGAGACGTCACTGACCTCGAAAAAATTTGAAATTTGAAATGGGTCGCACAAGAGCGTTATTGATTGGCTAACCTAAATAGTGGGCACCTTATTAGGAGGAAAGACGCCGCTAATAGAGGATGATGTCACTCTACGTGACTTCACTCGCAATCGATGTGTACGTTCTGATTGGTTCTTCTGTCGTTAGTAGGTGAAATTTACACCTCGGATTTTGAACACTGAAGGGGTGAGATAAATCAAGGCAGGTTCGAAGTGGGAACGTAGCAATTGGCTGGATAAAATGAAGATGGGATCTGTGGGAGTTCTTTGTGTTATATCCTCAACCCAGCTTGTCCAATGGCTGCATGTTATGGATAGAGGCCTTACCATTTAAAAATAAAAGGAGAGCTATAAACTGATCTCCTGGAAAACAATTGGTGATAAAAATGTTAATTTAGGTGAGTGAATGTAAATGAACTGGGAGAGGGATTTTTAGCTCTCCCAAAAGCAGAATTGGGAGAGTTGTGGTGATGGAGTGTGATCACTCTCCTCAAACATCAAGGCCTGTTATACAGCAGCAACAGTACAATCGGGACTCATACGCCTCCTGGAAATTCCTGGAAACTCATGAAATTTTAATGCCATCCTGGAAAGTGCTTAAAAATTAGCTTCATTTCCTGGAAACTCCTGGGAAAACACATTTTGTAGTTCCAACAATCACCAATATCTCTCCCCCATCAACAGCGTGAAGAATCATATTGGGAAATTGTGTAATTTAGTGCTAGAAAACCCCTGGAAAATGACATTTATCAACATGAAAAAATCCTGGAATTTCAGTTGAATAGAAGTGTATGTACATGTACCCCAACAATATACTGTGAAGCCTGTGTATACCGACCATGCTTGGGACCAGAGGATTGTGGTTTATCAAGGTTCGAAATACTTCAAATTTAAGTATCGAACCATTGATAATGTCGGTATTTAGAGGTTGTTCGGTTTACCCAGGTGTTCATATGCACTGTACACTGTTTTGCAGATTAATTGCTGTTCCAATTAGTCATATCAAGAACCCTTTATTACAGGCAAATTTGTAACTGCACATGCCATTACACACAATAAAACAGTCTCGTTTTGTTTCTCCCTTGATCGCCACGCATGCTGCGAGGACATTTTTTTGGTATTGTAGTGTATCGTGGTTTCTGTGCAGATTGGGTAATTATTACCGTTGCCTCGAGCTATCGGGAGCCCACATTCAGTCCACTCCGTCTCTCGAGCAAGAACAATTTGCTGTCCTGCTCATAAGCACACTGTGCAGTGATATAACATGGACTATTTACCGAGTGGGGCAGTATGACGCAAATCTAAATTTCTTGTTTGTAATTTGCCAACATTTGCTGAACATACAAAGTGCTGACTAAAGCGATGAATAATAATGCTACAGGACTTGTGTAGGGAAATGTCATGTAACCGTATAGGCGGCATCATTGGCCAACTCCGATTCTCATTTCCACCCAATTTCTGCGGCGCATACCGCCAGATGGGTCACATGACCTTTTGAATTGTTTCAGACCCGTCGGCTTTATACAATTTGTCCTTTCCCCAGAGGTCATATTAACGACTGCACGGATATAGGATAAACAGATTTGTGAAATGTCAGGGAGGGAATTAATGGGGTTGCAAGCTTGGGAGATTTTATTGGTAAAGGATGCGTCGCATCACAATAATATATTGATGGCAAACTCGGCAAAGTATGAAAAGTTGTTGGACAGTGCACAATTTCTGCCCTTCATCGACAGGAGAGTCCCGTAATTGCGATACATGGCTGGAGGCTGATGAGTCATTAAGTGAGTTTGCGGGGAGAAAAAAAAAATCTCATTTCTCAGCCTTATTAATTATCTTGTTCTTGTCTGGTGCATGCCGTGCATGCCAAAATACCGTTTACCTTCAGTTATGCACGGGAGAGCGGAATCCCGAGCCCCAAAATCCTTTTAGCATACCAGATTCCAGCATAGGATGCCTGACACGAATATTTCTTCGAGGAGAGTTTGGAAAACAATATTAGCCACTTAATCCAATGTCCATAAAGATTCTGGCAGCTCTGGTCTTAAGCCTCATGCTGTATTGCCACTGATTCACTGTCCCGAAGCTTGGAATCGCTAGTGCAAAAAAAAAAAGCCCCGCAATAATGTAGTTTAAGCTTCTGTGGGTTACGGGTCAAAACAAAGTACTTCCGATTGACCGGTTTAAGTCCCTGCAATTCTAGTATGCATATTGACCATATGCTCTGTTAGAGATTTTGTCCACGGTGAGGAAGAATTTCGATTGCATTCGATGTGCACGTGGGTGGGTAATACTTATAACTTACATTACCCAGATGTCCAAGCTGGGTAGAGCAAGCCAGCCTATAGATCTGGATTAGGAAACATAATGGCTCTTGATGGATTGACTCGTGAAATAATATTGATATGTCGGAGAGTTTGATCAGTAGACATGTAGAATAATTACCTTTCTAAAGATTTCGCAACAGGTTTCATCTTCTAATTCCGGCAAGCGTCGGTCAGCTTCATATACAGTTTCTAGACCTTTTTGTCCATCCGTCTGTCCGTCTGTCTGTCCATACCTACTCACTTCGATGAATATGGGGACATGGTAAGACCATGGAAATTTCTCATCATCAATATTTTTTTATTGGACAATGACACACGCCATATTTCTCAGATGTTAAAATAGTTTTATTTTCTCCTCTTGGGATAGATCAAGCCTCTTTGGATTTTTATTCCCACCGATAATATTCTGTTTGACTACTACATCATTATTATCTTACTTCTATACATGTACCGAACACTTGATACAATTTTGTGTACGTGTTGGCGTATACATGTAAATTCAGTTCGATTCGTATTGCCTGCCGTATGTGAGAATATAAGTTATCCTGTCCCTGCGAGTTTGATACTGAATTTTATCCTGTTTCCTGGCGAAAATGCCACACGACCGCGAAGCGGGAGTGTGGCATTCGCCAGGAAACAGGATAAAATTCAGTATCAAACGAGCAGAGACAGGATAACGTATTTATTTCTATGAGCAGCTTTTTCAACTCGGGAAAGTTTCGAGGTAAAGTGGGTCTAAAACTTGCTAACCAAATACGACAAAAGTGATAATGAAAACGGCTGGAGACGCGTCAAATATTTTGAAATATTCGGAATCAGCATTGTAGATTTGGTCATATTTCATAGAAATATGACAAGAAATCATGACTTCTGCTCGAAATGATAAGTCAAAAGACCGTACAGCGCTAGAGTCTGATCGCCAACTCTTTGGCTGATCGGCCGAGCTGGGGTCGAGTCAGTGAAAAAGACGGCACAGTTTTCGAACAAAAAACGTCTGAAAATGGTCAATCTTGAATTAAACAACGTATTCTAAGAATGTTTTCTATCTGCTAACAGTATTTTGATTCATGTAACCTAAAATTGTACACGTCGAATAAGAATAAACGCGAATATCAGAGGTAAACGTCCACATCATTCACATTGTACCGGCACATGTGATCGTAGGCGAGATCGTCGAAGCGAAGTCAAGCGTCAAGGCGGCTTTCGTCAACTGTTACTCAAAGTTTCAGTACACTACCTTTTTCAGATATTCCAGGAACAGTCGCACATACTATCGGTCAGATTTACAAAGTTGATATCCGATATATTCTTTATTTCCAGTGCTGTCGCTGACAGAACACTCCAGCTGCCATGTTTGTTTACATTACAAACTGCCGTCAACTGGGTCAGCCAGTGCAGTTTGATATGTGTTTTTATCCCAACGGCACATGATCGCTGTCGACCAATGGCTTGCCTAGGATCTTCTGGGAGTGGAAATAATGTGCAATATTTATTTGTTATGTTCTTTGATTACATTCTTCGATGATGCTGTTTGCTAGGTAAATCTTCACCAAAGACTTTACACAATGATGACCTTTACACAATATTGTCTGTTTATTGGTCGATAAGTTGGAGAGTTCGATGGTCGAGACTGACAAGCTGATGATACGGGCTACATGTAGCTGTTGTTATGCCTGGGTTATTTTCTGCGCTGACAAAAAACTAATAAAAATTCCCAAGACCAAAACCACTTGTAATATGCTCTCCAACCAGTTGACAGGCTGCTGTACTGGTATAAACCTACATCTGCTTACAACCAGTTTGTGATGGTATTGCATTTACATGTACCTCTTTGAGGTTGAATTCTTCATCCGATACATGTACGTGTACTAGTCTCGTTGGCAAGGAGATTCACCATGATATACATGTTGGCATTGTAAATCTTGCAGAATTCATAATTATGTAAATTTTGTGTTTTTACCCCTCGGCCAATTTTGGCCATGGGGTATTGTCGTCGTCTTGTACATCCGTCTGTCCGTACGTCCGTATGTCCGTACGTCCGTACGTCTGTACGTGAGCGAGATAGCCGGAGAACCGTTCCACTGAAGAATTCCAAATTTGGTATGCTTATTTACCTAGTCAAGGACCAGAAGCCTATTTAATTGGGACCTGATTGGGTGAAAACTTTGTCGGCCATCTTTAATTTTATGCGAAATGGATAATGATCCATATCTCGGAAACCATTGAACTGTTCAATACGAAAGTTGGTATACATCATCGATACATCAAGCAACTTTCAATGAATTACCAAACCGGCTTTTCTGATTGGGTGGAAATCCTGGAGGCCATCTTTAATTTATGCGAAATCGATAATGATACATATCTCTGTTACCATTCAGTTGTTTTATATGAAAGTTGGTATACATCATCGATACATCCAGATACTTTGCATCGAGATCTGATTGACCGAACACCTTGGCGGCCATCTTTAATTTATGCAAAAACTTTAATGATATATATCTCTGATCCAATTTAAGTGTTCTATACCAAATTTGGTATACAGCATCGATGTAACAACTGACTTGCAATGAATAACCACATCAGTTCCTCTGAGTGGGGGGAAGGATTGGCGGCCATCTTTAATTTATGCAAAATCATTAATGATCTCGTTCTCTTATACCGTTCAAGTGCTTGATGTAAAATTTGGTATACATCATCGATGCATCAAGAGACTTACGATAAATGACTGTTCTGGTATCCCTGATTGGGTGGAAACCTTGGTGGCCATCTTTAATTTATGCAAAATCTTTAATAATGTATACCTCTGATACCATTTCAGTGTTCTATACGAAACTTGGTATACAGCATCAATGTATCAAGAGACTTTCAATGAATAACCACATCAGTTCCTCTGAGTGGCGGGAAGGATGGGCGGCCATCTTTCATTTATGCGAAATCATTAATGATCTCTATCTCTGATACCATTCAAATGCTCGTAAAATTTGGTATACATCATTGATGCGTCAAGAAATTTATGTAATGAATACCGGTTTCTCTGATTGGACGGAAATATTAGGGGTCATTTCTAATTGCAAAATTTTTGATAATCTGTATATTTGTCACTTGACTGCTTGATGTTCCTGGCATCTTGGTTCAAATTGAATGCATTATGAATGTACCCAGAGCCGAGGGGTTTTCTGATGCGCAGCTTCGTATTTGTTTGGTGTGGGGGGGGGGGGGGAATCTTTGGGGAATTGTTTACATGTAGGATCATGCAATGGAACTTCGGAAGCACAATGAGAAATGAAAAACAAAAAATATTAATTACAATTCTGATGCTTTCTTATGTTACCATATTTGATATATATTCAGTCTAGTCTCACTATAAGGTGCCTCAATATAGCGCTGATTCTGAAGTAGGTGGTAAATTATGGTATCCCCCAAATTAATAAATGCATATTATTTCAGCCCTTTTATAAGGCTGAAAATCTATAAGGTGGTTTAAGTTTTGTCTCCCAATAACAGCATTATAGACAGGTTACGCTATTTATACAGCATTTCCTGACAGCGGATATATCTGCTGGAAGGAAATCGCATGTAAAATGAGATCTGATTGGCCTATCAGGAAAATATACCATGGGCTTGCAGATTATAGATGATTTTTATCGAATACGTATTACTAGAGCTGTTCTTTTTCAAAAGCGTGCCCTAAAGCCTTTGAGATTGGTTATTAGTGAATCCAGCCTATTTCCACTGCAGTAAATTCCAAGTCCCCTTTGGTCAGACGTTAGTATAAGCTAGTCGGTTTCGACAGATGAGCGTTACCGAGGGGGGAGTTCATCAAGTTGTCAGCAGTTAGAATACCATACGGGACCGTGGCCTGTGTTTAGCTAGGAAGTCAGGGACATTCTAGACTGCTGTAATTTCAGACCACTCCGGAGGAAATAAATCGATCAACCGTCGTCGGTCCGTACTAGGTTTTTGGGGTCCGCCGGGAAAACTTGTATCGATGTGGTGTATATTTTGCGATAGATCCGCGTAACACTCCCCATTGTTCGGCGTAATCCAGGAAATTGCTCACCGCCATGGGAAAGGATGTGACTGATGCCATTGCCTGTATTTTGTGAGCCAACATTGTCATGGTATATAATCTAGCTGCTTTAGCGTGATTGCACCTATAATCCAGCAGGGATTGTCGGTGGACTGACCCTGCTACATGCACCAGCAGTGGATGATAGTATCAT
Organism: Hanleya hanleyi; assembly: GCA_036873755.1. NCBI lineage: Eukaryota > Metazoa > Mollusca > Polyplacophora > Lepidopleurida > Hanleyidae > Hanleya > Hanleya hanleyi. The sequence goes on along the minus strand of JAVTVY010040501.1, from coordinate 106,103 downwards.
GGTACTTTGATCAGATTTCGCTTTAAGGTGGAGTTGGAGGGGTATAGTATGGATGCCTCTCCATGCAAATCAACTCTCAAGATGTTGGATAATGTAAATCGTGTGCAGTTGTGTAACATATGCTTATGAATGAACCGTTTGTTCTACGTTCGCAAATATCGCTGTCAGAAAACGGAATATCTTGAATGCTTCATACTATTACATGTAGCATAAAGAAATACAGATTACTTGAAAATGTTGAGAGTTGGGCAGAGAAACATTTTCCAAAGAAACATTGGGATCTGGGGAATCAGGCAAAATAGGCATACATTGTATAGCATTCATTATTGTCATAGCGGGAGGATGCTGTGGTATATTCAGATTTCATAAACCATACTTTATGTTCATAATGTCATTGTTGCGATTGGGAGCATTCATTATCTGAATTATCATGACAATCGAAAAGATATATTCACAGTTACCTCCCCTGATAATTTGCTTTGAAAGACACAAACGATTTACATATTGATCAGACCCATTGCGAGCAGATTTGTGTCAGGATATGTCTAGTACGGTAATTCAGCTTTGTGACATAGTCATGTTGATGAATCCTTCATGCTGTTACTGAAGAACAAATTGATGGATCTGCAGATAGCTGGATTGAATTCGCTGAAGTGACCTTGACCTACTTGTCACCCTCTCAGATCAATGACTGAAATTCGCTCGTGAACAAATTGATGGATCTGTAGATAGCTGGATTGAATTTGGATTGAAATGACCTTGACCTACTTGTCACCCTCAGATCAGTGACTGAAATTCGCTCGTGAACAAATTGATGGATCTGTAGATAGCTGGATTGAATTCGCTGAAGTGACCTTGACCTACTTGTGACCCTCTCAGATCAAGCTACCATTACAACTTACTATATTTAAGCCACCATGATACATCAATGCAATACATCCTGGAATGACATGTTTAGAATGTCTATTGAGGCATGAAACAATGTATCTAAGTACATTCGATATACCATATACACCCACACTTCTCCCTCCCCTCGCTTTGCCATTGACTGTGACAAATTTATACCGTAACCAAACATGTATGATGCATTAACTCTGGGGTAAAATTGCACAATTTTTAATTAATGATACAATGTACATGTGTATATCACACTAAAGTACCAATTAATGAATCAAAATCTTGAATAATTTATTGCTCAGAAAAAGGAAGTGCAATAATCCGACCTAAAGAATGATACAATGAACCACTTGATTATATGATAATACGAGACTGACTTCAGTTCATTCCAGAAGCCCCACAATAACATGTCTGGCTGATGCCTTTTAGTCCTTGTACAAAACTTAATGAGTCCATTATCTGGAAGGGTTTAGCATTGCTTAGTTTCTTCAGAAAATGCTGGAGCCAGGAGTTGGAATAGAGTGGACTTTATTTGTACCTTACGCAGCTTGTATCAACATTCCACCATTGTTATCCGCTACAACTGGAGCCGTACGGCAAATATGCGATCAGACAGGCTTGAAAACTGCTTTTGTAACTCTACTAGTAAAAGCTGAGGAATTCTACCTCAATCCCAGTTAATGCTAGTTTTCGAAGAATTTGCTATCACCATGTTTCCACTCCGACCGGAAAAAACAGGGACTCGCAAGAACTGGTTGCGCATTTGTAAATTTATCGAAGCGGAAAAACTGTAGAAAAGTTACCATTAGAGAGATTGGGAGATTGTTTGTCTAGGAATCCCGAATCGATTTGATATTAATGGAATGAATACAGCGATATTGTCTGTTATCGATGGGACATGATCGTGATAGCAGGCACTAAATACACATGAGATCTTCAGAGTACACAAGTAATGGCCGTCAAATTATTTTAGAAAGCAATTTCCCTGTAATCGTACAAGATCGTGTGCCAGCCTTGGAAGACGATCGAGGTGGTTTAGGAGATGGTGAAAACGTATCACAGCCGGCTGGCGAGTAGCAATATTGGGTCAGCAATGAATAGAAATCAATGACATACAGACCGTATGTAAGCGGGATCGACTTATTGCAGGACTGTCTTAACAGGGTCTTGAGATCAGGCAGCTATATCTGAGCATTGGAGAGGGTTTGCTCACTTTTTTACCCGATTCGGAAGTAGGCACTCTTTAAAAGGAATTGCAGATCTTCTACAGAGCTAGCGACTAAATAGAGGATCCGGAACCATTCACAGACGACAGAACGAGCTGATCTGTTAGAAATACTTGTTACAAAAACCACTGGTGGAGCTGGTCGCCAAGGAGAATGATGGATGAGGGTTTCCATCGGTGACTGCACCAAACAATCAATCTTTCGCCTTCACTACGTGTCCGTGGGACCTGTGTACGGCTGTATAGAATTGGGACAGATTGTAAAATGAACTGTTGAAGAATAATTTACTTCGGTTCATACAAAAAAAAAAAAAATGACAAACTTTCACCGAGTTCTAGTTTGGAAAACATGTACAAGTGAATGCAATCGATCATTTAATGCAACCTGAACCAATAATGGGCATAATATTGCCTCTGAGGTAAAAAGCTGAATGGGCATCTCTAGCTGAAAGAGTACTCCTGCACTTGGGCTTATCAGCTCAGCAGTGTTGTAATGGAATTTTTTTTGCATCCATCTGTGTCTTGAATTTTCTTGTCCATACATAAATCAGTATCACAAACTTTCTGTATCCCAGGCGCGTGAAACTCTGTACTAAGAGAAATCTCGAGAGTATTTGGTGGTGATCCTCCAAAATTTAGGGGCATATCATTTTCATGTACATGCATATCTGTGGTTTCACTTTTCACTGTTGTTGAAAGGTTCCACCAAACACACTTTGCATGTAAACAAACAGAGAAGAGCTCCGTGTAAAGCACAAGTTGATATTTTATTCCACGAAAAAATGACACCAAACTGGACTCTTTAACACAATGAAACAGATATGGTGAAAAACATATTGAAGCCGTAACATCTGACGCATGACGTCAGAATGATTATGATCATGTCGTATAATTTCAACTAGTCAGTTGTGTAGGATGTCATATTGTGACATACGTTGCGCAACGATTGTGTATGATGACCTCATGATGTCAACTAAGGCATCACATTTAGCTTTGTGACTCGCCATTTCAAGACAGGCGTGGTAATGGAGGGTTTCAAGTTCGATTTTTTAGAACTTTGACCATTCCCAAAAACAGTAAGACACTATAAAATGTCAAATATAACCTCTTACAATAATTTAGCATTCATTAAAACATTATGGGGCGAGGGGACCATTTGATGGAAGCTACAGTTTATGAGTTATACAATAACCCATAATGATAACATGGAAGAAATGACTCTGTCCATGATGGAGGATGTTAATAGCGGACATTATTACATGTATGTGAATATGACGATGAAAATGAAAAAAAGTAGTTCACACACTACATGTATATGTAATAGTCCCGGTCGCGAGAGTGACGTAATGTGGCCTCGCTTTGGAGTTTGCATTTAAAGTTGGCTCTGACTTAAAATGTACCCGAGAGTCACTTTGCTCTCCCGATTGTGAGTAGACACAGGTCGCTATGAGAATGGCACTTTCTGTAGATCATTTTCCATGTTCACTGCAGAGCTATTCGACTGAGGCCAGTTTGAGGTGAATGACATTGGTTAACTGGGAGATGGTTTATAGTTTGTATATTCTTTCTATAGCTGTGGGCCTTCTGTCTTTTCAACAGCATCTCGGTATATTTAATACTTGTGTGCAGGAATACACCATCAGAAATGGCAGAAATGTCTCCTGAATGGAAATTGTTTAGAAAGAGATACAATTTATGCCGGGAGACGCTATCTGAATCTTCTTTGAGAATGGGATATTGCTAGAAATATTTAGCGTTATTATCAACAATTTTGCTTACATATGTTGCTCGACATAGTTACTGGATGAGCTAACATCTGCGTGGGAGGTCTGCCGAGGCCAGAACAAGTGTAGGAAAGGAAAAGGACTGAAATACTTAAAAGGCCTTGATGGAAATGGAAACGACTTAATGCCAATATGTAGAATCTGGGCTTCAATGAGTATTATCCTGTGTAAAAAACGGTTTGGAAAAAATTGTCCTTGTTTTTTTTTTGCGTGTACACAGCAGTATAAGTGGTTTTCCATTGGGTCATGCTGGGGAAGTCTATGTGATTGATGATTCACGTCACCAAATCATCACGTCACCAAGGAATCGGTAGACTCCAGGTCAGACTTGCTGCAATTGAAGAAACCCTCAGAAAACTCCGTAATGTAATTAGAAGTAATATCCCAATTATTTTGGTGGAATGATACTACCACACGATGTCTGTCCGTCAGTTCATTCATCTGTGCTACCATACAAGAAACTTCTCCAAATTGTAGAGCCCTCAGTGGTCGAGTGGTCTAAGGCGCTTCACTGGTGACCGCTAGCCTCAAACCACTGAACCGGCACGGGTTCTAGCCCCACTGGTCCATGTGTGAAAGTTTGCCAGTTACTTGTCCATGCGTGGTGGTTCTCTCCGGGTACTCCGGCTATGACATTAAATCAATTCCCCCCTCCTCCCCCCGCCCCGGCCAAATTTTTTCGTTTCCTTCCTGCTCCATTACAAATGTTTCACTCTGGATACTCTATATGATTGGCGTAGATTTGCATAATGGTTTGCTTTTGTCCAAGGAGATCGTCACATTTTGGGCAACCTTCCCCTAGCTTCTCGGGTCTTTGAATCTCACCTGAAGTATACTATTCCTTACCCTGCAAGCAGAGAATAATAGGGTTTGTGCCTTCTCTGGTACATTATAAGTCACGTGCTGTCACTGATCACCTTGGTCACTCGTGAGGCTCCCGAGGATTGACCTGGGATGTCGTTGTGCACTCTCCAGGTCATGGTAAGAATAGGTCTCAGCTCCTCAGAGAGCTTGTCGTAAGAGGCGACTAGCTGGGCACCCGTGGGGATCTCTGGTGTGAAAAGCAATAGGACTTCACCCGTGGAGTCTCGGGTGTTAAAAGGAATAGGACCCTACCCGTGTGGTTTCCAGGTGTGAAAAGGTATAGGAACCAACGTCGTGATATGACTGAAATAGTGTTGAAAGCGACGTTAAATCATATTCACTCACTCACTGATCACCTGCATTGACTTTAACACAGACATAATGCTGGGTGAGTGTATAATTACACCTCTGTTTAGTTAATTTGCTCATGAATTTTGAATTTATTTCGTGCACTGCATGCACTTGGTGTAAATTTATAATCAAGGTTATGTTACAAATTAATATTGTTACATGCTGGTACCACCATATGGTGTGGGGTAAATGGGCAGTAAATTAAATTATGCCAAGGAAATGTGTGCATGTCTACATCGGAGATGTGCTAAAGATTACGCAATTTGTTCCTAGGGTACTTTTACCATGGCATTAAATGTACATATGTTCACGAGTAACCAAGACAGATGAGAAATTACGTAAATTCTGTCAGCACATGGATAGGATCTGGAATCCATAAAAAGATTTTTTTCTCTCTGATATCCTGGTACTGTTCACTCGTTTTATGTTGTTTTTCTCTCCTTTTCTCCTGCTGAGCCATTTGTTTGAAAGGAACTGCCACCAAGAAAAAAATTGTGTTCGGTGGTTTCCTTTGAAGTGTAGAGTAATAAATCTAAATTTGGTTCAATTTTGATTATACAGTAAATATCTTAATAGTAGAACTGTAAACTGCAGAACTTACGCGTTAGCACTGAACTCAATAGAGCACCAGAAATCAATGTTTAAGAGGTAGTACATGTAGCGTCATTCAAAAAATATTGAGAAAATGACATATTTGGATAAAAGTTATTTACTAGTTGAGATCAACTATGCTGAAAGGTTTTCCTGTGACCCTGTATTCTTTAATATCCGAGGCATTTTCTGACATTTTCTGAAAAACATGACAGCACCTGCACTCGGCTCCAGTGCCTGAGATAACGCTGCAAAACGCACATTGGCATTCTGGATGTGACGCTTTGCAATGTCATAGAACTTTTACCATACTGTGATGGTTTCTAACGTGAAGTCATGGACATCTGGTCACGTTATACTACGTCATCTCAGTCCTTCTCATTTTCATCTTTACTAGACTGAACTGAAGAATGTAACAGTATGGCTCCTATATGAAATACAAAACTTAGAGACTTGAAAAGTCTTTGGCAAATGTTGCAGTTGAAATCACGCTACTACCCCTTTAATGAATTTGTTTGGCATAATTTGAACATGAGCTGTGTGTCTAACGTCACAGGACCTACAAAGAAGGGTAGGCATTAGGACTCTGACGCGAACTGAACTCTTGGAAATCCCCACCCCCAGTTGAAATCCTGCATATATTAAGATGGGCACTGCCCAAGTCAGAATCACCAATGATTTTCATCAAAAATCACCAGAAATTTTCATCAAAAGTAGGTCAGCTCAGAACTTGTTCGTAACAATCCCCTAATGCACCTTCATGCCAAAAATCAAGGTTCTAATGTCAACGGTTCTCCTTATTTTGCCGACGAAAGGATTCGGATGGACTGACTGACTGACTCACTCATTACCGGACAATTTGCAATCTAGCCTACTTCACAGGAAAATGATTCGATGACTCTGCAGTGAATCTTTGTGGTACTTCCCTTCCCTGGACATATTTACAGTTACAATAATTTGATAATTTGATTTTTATGCCAAAGTTTGTTAAGGTTGTATTTCTGTCTGGAACTCTTCGTTTGGTTGTGAGAGATGTCATTACTGTTCAGGGCAGACACTCTCCCCATTCCTTAGTCATTGGCATACCTTATCAAACCTTAAGTGATCTTGTGTAGGATATTGTGTTGTCTACATCATCCGCAATCATGACAACTGACTGCATTCCAATATACATAAGTATGGCCTTTGTACACATGCCCAAAATTAATATCCCTGCAGTTGAAAGATACTTTCATCGCCAGACACAAACAACAGTTCAAGTCTGGCACATATCATTCTTTTGGCTGAGTTGCATGCTGGGAGATGCCAAAGGGGAACTATTTGATGTTAACCAGAATCGTAGTTGTGACAAGGTTTCAGACAATGGCGGTGCATGAATACCACCAGACTGATGGAAATTCCCTATAACCCAAGATTACCATTATGAATATGTTTAGCGGAATCGGTATTCCACCCATAGCAGAATGTGCCAAGATTTAGGTCAGAAACCAGACGCGGAGGTCATGGGAGATCAGCTGATATTTATCGGGGCGATGTTGTCTTTTGGGGAGGTCGCCTATGAGGTCAATTGAACATTAACCCATGTCTGCCAACAAAACAAGTTAATCCAACACTCATTTCGTTAGAGATTACAAAAATATCAATGCAGTCATGATTGGATGTTTGACGTTCATTTCACATGATTATTCTGTTTTTCTCCTGCGCTGTGATGTTTACAGAAATATTAGAATTCATGTCTGATTTAATTACATCGAGTTTGTTTGGAGAGTAACCTGTGTGAAATAGAAGTAGAATTATAAAAAAATATAGAATATAGTAATGCTAGAAATATACATTCAAAACACTACTGATAACAGGCTTTTCATTCTTCACAATTTTCACATTTCATTGTTCACAATTTTCACTTTATCTGAATGTTGATGAAATATATTCTGGTCTGTAAACTTTGTATCTTTCCATTTCAGTTGTAAGTGAACCAGAAGGCACAAAAAGTCCATCACCTCCACCACGCTATGGTCCAGATGATGATTATCCGTAAGTTACTTCTGTTACCCAATCAAAATTGGATATGGTTTTGAAAATGTAACGAGGTGGTGTCAGAAGTGGGATTTTGTGGGGTGACACATGTTAGAAAGTGGTCATGTCAGATTTAGGATGTGACCCCGTCAGAAGTTGAGAAGTGAGATGTAATGTGTTAATAAGTGAGATGTGACTGTGACAGAGTTGACATGTTACAGTGGGAGATGTGGGATAGATCAGTGTCCAATTTAGGATGTGATAGTGTCTGAAGTGTGGTGTGACAATGTAAGAAGTGGGATGTGATATTGGCAGATGTGAAAGTGTCATATGTGGGATGTGATAGTGACAGAGGTGGGATGTGATCGTGTCAGAGGTGGGATGTGATAGTGTCAGAGGTGGGATGTGATAGTGTCAAATGTGGGATGTGATAGTGTCAGCGGGATGTGATAGTTTCAAAATTGGGATGTGATAAGTGTCAGGGGTGGGATGTGATAGTGTCAAATGTGGGATGTGATAATATCTTAGGTGGATATGATAGTTTCAGAAGTGGGATATGATAGTGTCAGAAATGGGATGTGAGAATGTCATATGCTGGATGTGATAGTGTCAGAAGTGGGATGTGATAGTGTCAGCGGGATGTGATAGTTTCAAAATTGGGATGTGATAAGTGTCAGGGGTGGGATGTGATAGTGTCAAATGTGGGATGTGATAATATCTTAGGTGGATATGATAGTTTCAGAAGTGGGATATGATAGTGTCAGAAATGGGATGTGAGAATGTCATATGCTGGATGTGAGAGTGTCAGAAGTGGTTTGTGGCTGTGTTGGAAATAGGATGGAATAGTGTCCGGACTGGGATGTGGGATGCAATGATTTCATTGTGGGATATAACCTTGTCAGATGTGAGACATTGTCAGAAGTGAGATGCGATGGTGACAGAATTGAGATTCGGGGTGTGAGCATGTTTAGAAGTGAGATCTAATTGTTTCAGAAGTGGGATGTGACAATGCCAAATGTGAAATGCGACTGTCAAATCTGACACTGTTTGAAATGGGATGGGATGGTGTCAGAAGTGGGATGTAGAAAGGTCAGATATGGGATGTGACCATGTAAGAAGTGAGATGTGACAGTATCAAATGTGGGATGAGACGATATCATATATGAGCATGTCAGAAGTGATGAGATGGTGTCAGATACAGTATGTGACATATTGTCAGAAGTACAATGTAATGGCGAGGGATTTGACAGTGTCGGTGTCAGAAGTGGGTTTGGACTGTGTGCGATATGTATATTTTCTATGCTAGACCAGAAAGCTAACTAAGTGCTGAACATGTTCATAGATCTTCTGACGAGTTTCGTTGCAAATCTACAGCTAATGGTGTTAATTGCATTTACACCTTTGAGTATATTTGCAACACATTTTTGAAGCTTTAGCTTGGGAAGAAAGAAAACCTTGGCAGTGGAGTGAATTATTTGTCTTGTCAGTTGCAGATTAATTCCTGAGTAATTTTCTCTCCAATGGGCTGTTAAAATGGCCACGTGTGAAATGGCTTAAGAATGAGGTGCAAATCTCTACACTGTTGTGTTTTCGTGGTTGTGTTTGCTTACAATTGTCTGGTCCGCGATGGCGGTCCCAAGGCACAGATTCAAGCCAAGGCCACAATAATATCTTTCCCAAACCCTCTTCAAGCGGGCCCGTTGTTAGCGATCTGTTTTAAAGATTTACAAGTTGCTGTTTGCATGTCAAAACCAGGAAACTCTCAGCAGAAGTGCTGAGCATCGGTATTAAGCATTTTATTTACCCCGGCAGTGCGTTGTACATTGAAAAAACAGATTCTTTCCCATAATGAGATTTGTAGAAATGTTGATTTGTAGAAATGTTGATTTGTAGAAATGTTGATTTGTAGAAATGTTGATTTGTAGAAATAATTAGGTCATCATTGTCCTATCTTCTCCAACCCCAGATTCTGTATCAATCTAATAATTTGTTCCATATACATGCATCATTAGGCAACTTAATGAAGACCCAAAGAATGCAAGATATTGTAGTGGTTGTGACTGAAAGGAGCTTTAGTAACAGTTATGCATCATGGGTTATCTTTCTTGTTTAATAACACCTGATTGGTTAATTCAAATTTTCAAATAGTAATCCAGCGTTTTCATTGGCTTGTAGTAAAAATTGGAAGAAATCCCAACCAATCACACAGTTTCTGTTATTCATTGTTGGTTCTACTCATTCCAAACATAGTCTTGATATCTACATGTTCATGTGTAGTGTAACAGAGATTTATCTTCTCCAAATCTAAGAAAAAACTGGCTGGAAAGATAGCTCTACCTATGCTGCATCTGCTCCCAATATATTCCAGATATGTGTGGTTCATTTTACACCCAGCCCTCTCCATTTGTTGCTCATAGATCATCATCTTTATGAATTATGCGACACAGGCATAAGAAGCATAAGATCATGTCGTAACTAATGCACAAAATGATATATCTCACCACTGATTGGATCATATACCATCCTCGGCAGCAGTTCCGGTAGCCATATATTTGGGGCCTGACAAATTGCTGATGTGCCCCGTGCATAACCCACCCTTGGAGCACCAACTGACTTCACCCGTCAACCTGCCCCAACCCTTGTCATGGTACTTTGTGAGGGCGCCTGTTAAATACATCAGCTCTTAACCAGGCTCACCCACTTCTGAGCATTCCTGTTACAGAGAACCCTATCCTCTAATCTTCTCCTGTATGTGGAAAAGTCGAGCTGTGATGTTCTCTAGATTCTATGTTCCCGTTCTCAACCTTTCGGCTTCCCTTTCAGTTGTACTGGGGCATAAAAATATGCTGGTTGATTTATGGTTCTTTGCTAAAAATTAAATATCCCAAATTTAATGTTACAAAATTTTCCTTCTTTCTTCCTTCCTTCCTTGCTTGCTTGATTTTCCCTTATCTTATCCCGGCTTGTTTTATTGTCAGAATACTGTATGATTAAATGTAATAAATTTTCGGCATTTGTTTTTCGTCTTCTGAGATACAGATCAGCCTGGTGGATTCTGGGTAATATTGTTCCTTTGATCGGCAGTGCTGATGATTCGTTACCACTGAGAGACACCCGAGTATGGAACACGAACAGCATAACCCAATTAGGGCCCCATCTTTTATGGGAACTAATCCAATTGAGGAGAATTGTCTACAGCAGTATCAGTGAATCAAGTTATGGCAAGTTAAATCTCCTTTGTTTAGACATGACCACAGCGCTGACCAGATTGTAGGCGATATGTTCAAATTTTTGTTCCGGGCAAAATTTGTGGGTTACATGCAGCAGAATTAGATCAGGAACTTCAACATGGCAATTATCATTTCTTTATTTCCAAGGCGAAAGGCTAAGTTACCGAGGAAACAACAGAAGAAGATTCGGCTAATAAACTCCAACCCAGTGTTACTAGCGGCCTCATGTGTTATGCCACATTTCAGAATGCCAGACCGCCTCTGCCCACATGTTAGTTACAGCACTGGCATTTACACTTGTTTACCTTCACATCAACGTCAGCCTTCGCCATGCGGCTTCCCGTAAACAATTCATATTTCAAAGATTTCTTCTTGCGCTATCTCAAGATCTTCTTACATGTATAAAAGGGCCTGTTACACGACCACATTGTCCCAGATGGGCAGCAAAGATGCCTCAGGGTGGCCGACTCCTTGTTCATCACCCACAGGATACAATTGCCATGCAGTGCAAATTAGAAAAGCTTAACTTCAACCCAACTCTGCCCTCAGAGCCCCGAGCAAAATTCCCCTATACAAGCCAGTCACCAATGCCCCTAAATAACTCTCACTAGTTAACAGGGTCTGCACCTGATGCCAAAACAAGAGTAATACTTTGGCTGTAATACACAGAAATGGGCCAGCAATAATTAACCCAATAATTAAGAATAATGATTCGTTTGAGTCAACCTATGCTAAACTTTTCTAATAATTCACAGGAAGTGGATTTTACCACCCATAATTCTTCAAGTGATCATATTTATTAGAACCGGATGTAGATGAAATTGTACGAAAAAAGTGTCCTCCTTATGTGGGTCCTTCCAATATGTGGGTTTTCCTACATTTTGGACGTGATCAAATTTATCCGATTGAATGGTCAGAATATTGGGCAATTGAATTCTTAGGGCATTTACTGCACCTGCATAGTTCCCTAAATTATCTATATTTTTTGGTACATTCCAATCTCAATTTTACCAGAAAAATGATCCATTTGATATAGATATGTTATTGCAACAATGCCAAATTTTTATTGCATGCTTCTTTTTAACTTTCATTCGGGAATTTCATTTTTTGGATATTTTTTGCTCTTTTTGAAGTACGTGTACATTCTCTTCTTCAATATCCATAGTTTGATTGGTTCAATCTGGCAATAAAACTTGGCAAATTGTTTGATGGGACTGGTAATAAATTCAAGTTCACTCTGGAGTTGAAATAGCAGAAGCAATTATCAGAAGGTTTTCGGGTACTGTACTCTGGGTTAGAATCTCAAGTCATGACAGGGCGAGAAGAATGCTATGGGTGTTGAAATCCTGACTCAACTGTCTTCCTCACACAGAATTGTTACCATATGAAGCGACATCTATGGCCTCACACAACTCTTGTTTATTTATTGCTGCAATTTTATCTGTTGTGTTTAGATAGGACAGGTCTTGCTCAAAGGTTTACTGACTCGGGCATGTGCTTCCTAATTATGCTGATGGAATAATGGCTGTTGCTCTTGCATAAGTTAAAAAAAAATCCTCAGGAAATGTTGGACAATTTCGAGAGGCTAAAATAGGAGTTGTTGTACAGGATTTAAATTTTTCAATCATTTATATTGTCCTGTTCTGGATGGATTTATTAAATGAGAGCCAGACACACTTCCAGAAACTGAGAGTTTTGTTGGAAACTTTGTTGTGCCAAATGGCGACAGACTGTAAAGTTGTTATTTTGTGCACTTTTCTTTCGTTTCTTTTGATGCTCCGATTCTTTCGATTGTCTTGGTTGACAAGTACCTAAGACATTGAAATATGTCAAAAGAAATTCTTCTAGAAACTGTCTTTCTTTCCCTGATCATATCTGCAGGAGTCAGCAATTGCCTGGCCATATGGCAGTAATTGCAAAAACAGGAGATGAATGGCGAGGAATAATGAATTGTACAGAGTTCTGGAAGTGTTGACATTGAATTGACAGTCAAGAAAGGTCAGTCTGTCTACTCAAATGTCTCGGACACACACTTCAACAACACTGACCACTAGTGACCTTTGCCAAATACAGGCCTTTTGGGCATCCGAGCGCGCATAGTGCCATTAAACAATTGTCCTGTTACGTGGCTGGTTAGTCGTGGACACAGATTGATCAGTCGATAATTGCAGTGTATTCATAGGTCTGGAAGCCCTGGTCTTAGAAAACGTATCCTAATCCAATGACGAGGCCGAATGTTTGATCAGCGGATTGCTCTTCTTTACCCGCGGTAATAATACGATCTGACGGACGACCGGACAGACGACTGTACTTGACCAGATCAACCTCGCTTCAATAAAACAAAGAGTCTGGTCCGTCGGAGTCAATCTGATTATAAATATTACAGTCCACTGTCTGCGATCATCGGATGTAATTCTCGTCTCTTTGATCAGGGACCCTTATATATAGTGTCCCCTAGTTAGCTGGACTTGTCTGGTGCCCGCGGCTTAATTCAATGTCACCAAGAAAAAGAACAGACTGACTGAATATAGCTTAATGTCTTGGAGCGACCACGCAGTGACCGAAAGTTACTCAATGTTCATCTGAATCATGTTAATACCATTACTTCAGTGATGTCAAAATTACGCTATTTTCACTTTTAAACAGAATTAGTCTGACCCACCCTAATTAGTTAGGTGTGGTGGCCGTTGTGAAGAAGCCTTTGTCAGTTTCTCTGATCAGTCCATTTATGATAAGAAAATTACTGTATCTCTAATCCCAGTGCCACTCATCTCACTTTGAGTATCCTTCTGAAACTTCACATCAGATACCCGGTATGAAGTAGATGTGCAGGAACTGGTTGTTCCACAATTGAGAATGTATTACCATCGCATGGTCGTTAGTCTATTGTCTGGACAGATGAGGCTTTGAAATTTGGTAGAAGATAATTTTGTGTAGTTGTTCCCGCAAACATACCAATCAAGTGACAGTGGTCTTTATATCTCCTACATGTACATACACAATATTGTTTAGTAGATAAAGAAGATCAGAGGTCAAATCAGAGGTCAAAGGTCACTTTGGCCCAAAAATATCTGAAAATTGTGATATGTTTTAGTGACTTGATACAATTAGGGGTAGAAGATGTTTTTCGTGCAAAAATTTAGGTCAAGGTCAAAAGGTCAAGGTCACTGTGACCCCAAAATCAAGAAATCGTTAAAAATTGGTAATTTTTGTTTGAATAAGATACATTATGGGTGGACAATGTGTCACGTTTCAAACTTGTGATCAAAGGTCAAGGTCATTCTGGCCCAAAACCCAGGACTTCATTGAAAATTGCATTTGTCTATTCTCAAACAATCCAATGATGTAATTTTGGAAAGCTAATTGTTACAATTAAAAATTAAAAATCTGTTATTCGGGCATTTATTTAAAAAGCCAATGTTGGATCTTGTTTGGGAATTGGCTTCTAAAGTGAGTTTTTAAGTGATTGAATTGTAAGAAACGTTACCATATAGTTTCTGCTACATGTACAATTAGGAGTTAATTAATCATAATTTGGGGTACAGGTTTGTGGTTTTTGGATGTTTTTTCCACAGATTTAATTATTGGGATTTTTACGGTATGTAGAGTTTTACTTCATCTCATATTGCAGCACTGTCCTCCTACATGTAGGCTGGCATTCACATTTAGTCGTTTTTCATCTGATTTAGTTAGCTAACATATCTTTTTCTTTGGTTGAGATTATATTTGCCCTGCGGCGGTCTGGTGCTATTATCAGACTGATATAGCTGTTTGGTATCTATTTACTCCTCTAGTAGGCTGGGTTTACAATGTATCATGTGAAGATCCTGATGAAACATTTGGACAAGTTAATAAAAATATGACATTTATAAATGACCCAGATGCCTTTGTCCATTGGAAGGGGGGCTAAAATGAGATTTTCTTCTTCGGTTACTCGGTAGTATTTTCTAGTCTTCCCATTTTCTCTGACTCCATGATGAATGTGTATGCTCAGTGGGAATTGGGTTGCCGATATGGTTTACCTAAAATCTGGGTCTGGACCATTTCTTTAATATTAGATACACTTAGCTGGAAAGTCCTATGGAATGTACGCTGTCCTCCCACTCTTTCCAAGAGTAACTTTGTCAAGCCCGGCAAACATGAGAGCCATCCCCTGAGCCAACAGCCTCAATTGCCTGTTGTCTCAGGGGCTAGCTCTTCCGTGGTTTCAGCACACACATTGAGCAAAAGGTTCACCGAATTGAGTTTAATTGCTGCTGAACACCTTTTTATACGCCCGCCCAAAAGGCGGACGTATTACTGATGGCGGTTTCCGTCCGTCTGTCTGTCGTGCCGTCTGTCCGTCTGTCCGGTTCTCGTGTCCGGTCTATATCTGGGACAGTTTCCTATCCACAGCTCCAATTTTTGGTGAGTGGATACCCTACGGGGAGACGATGTGTCGCGTACCAAAATGAAGGTCGAGGTCACAGGTCAAAGGTCACTGGCCTAAAAAACAGGAAATCACTGAAGTGTTCGTGTACGGTCTATATCTGTGAACGTTTTCTATCCACAGTTGCAATTTTTTGTGAGTGGATACACCAGGTGGAGACGATGTGTCGTGTATCGAAATTGAGGTCGAGGTCAGAGGTCAAAGGTTACTGTTGCCAAAAATCAGGAAATCATTGA
This sequence comes from Hanleya hanleyi, assembly GCA_036873755.1. NCBI lineage: Eukaryota > Metazoa > Mollusca > Polyplacophora > Lepidopleurida > Hanleyidae > Hanleya > Hanleya hanleyi. The sequence goes on along the minus strand of JAVTVY010040501.1, from coordinate 90,480 downwards.
TCGTTGACAGTTTCCTATCTACAGTTCTAATTTTTGGTGAGTGGATGCCCTAGGGGGGGAACGATGTGTTGCATATTAAATGTAGATCAAGGTCAGAGGTCAAAGGTCAGTGTGATTGAAAAATCAGGAAATCGTTAAAAATTTCTAATTTTTTGTGAGGGGATTCAATAGGCGGAAATGAAGTGATGCATACCAAAAATTGGGTCAAGGTCAAAGGTCACTGACCCCAAAATTAGGATATTATTAAAAATAACATTTTTTTGTGTCAGTAGAGTGAGTGAGTGAGTGAATAGGGTTTGTGTCAGTAGATACATTAGGGGAACACAATGTGTCACATACCAAAATGTAGGTCAAGGTCAAAGTTCAAGGTCACTGACCCCAAAATCGTGAAATTGTTAAAAATCATGATTTTTTGTGTCCATTGAGAAATTGAGACGGTTTGTCATGTACCAAAATTTATGCCAAGGTCAAAGGTCAAGGTCACTGTGACCCCAAAATCAGAAAATCATTAAAAATCATGATTTTTTGTGTGCATTGATAGATTGAGGGAAGACGATGTGTTGTGTACCAAAATTGAGGTCAAGGTCACTGTGACCCCAAAATCAAGAAATTATTAAAAGTCACATTTTCATATGCCTGTCGAAGACGAGGTCGCGTGTAATGAGATGTTGCATTCTGTCCATTCATCCATTAACATTTGTTGTCCATGCGATAGCTCTAGTTTCAAGGTATGGATTGGTACCAAACTTTGAGTATACCTTACTCGCATGGCAAAGTGGAGCCATACATATGAGATCAATTTGTCAAAGGTCTAGGTCGCAGTCCCCCAAAACTGAATCAAGCTTAGCTGACTAAATGTGTTGGAATATTGTTGGAATATTCGAAGTTCTTTTCCCTGCATTTATATGGTATTGTCCTGTGGAGTTGTCTCCCATGTTTGAAACAGCTACATTAAGTCATTTGCGTACACTTCGCCATCCATAAGATGGCTTGCGAATCGTGTGTCTCCATTATCGCGGAGTGTACTTTACCGGATTCTGTTCGGCCTTCATCCGGCGGAGAACAGACTCGAGAAATCTGAGAAATTACAGGTTTTCATACCACTTCTGAAACAGATATTGCCTGGGCTTACAAAATATATAGGTATGTATAACTTTCGTATCATCCAAGAGGTGTGGCGGATCTGAAATTTTGAACAAGTAGTTCATCACATGACTCGAAAATGGCGAGTTACGTTGGGGTTACGTCGGTAGACTTTAGCTGATTGATTGACGAAGTCACGTGGTATTGATTTCTGGAAATTCTCTCTTGCAGTTGCCGAAAGTAGGCTGAGAATGGATACACACGATCCCAGGGTCAGTCTTACCGCGTATAGATGGCCGAGATGGTTACAGGTTGACATTAAGTTAAACTGTTGTGAAATAAAAACCATACATTTACTAATTTAACGGGAAGAGGAGTCCTTTATGAACTTCACACCTGTTTATTAACTCAAGAACAAAGGTTTACTTCATCACTTTCTTCTTCCTTCATGAAAAATTCTCTCGTCTGAAAGGAATCCATTTGCAGGAAAACTACTATTTTCTTGTGTTTGACTAGTGTCGATTTCAGTGTGGGATATGTGAGCTCTCAGCTCTCGCTTCAAGGTCAACTAGTTACCAAGAGTTAAGCTCATTTTAGTTTATCATTCAATATAAGCTGTGATATATGTTACATTCTTATAAGCAAAAAATTGTAGACCTTTCTCTGGATTGCTAGATCAATTGGAATCAAGGCTATTAAACAACCTTGAAATTTGAACCAATGTAACTCCAGATATACGGGCGTATATTGAAGCCCCTTGGGCTCTTGTTCAAGATCATGTGATCTTTCCTGTAACCGAGCTCGCGTATAAATGGTCATTTTGAATGGTCGTTTGTACAAATCACGTGAATATGTGTTCCATTGGCCAGTTGAATGAGAGACTGAGCCGTTAGCTTACTTTCACCACACATGGTTTGATATTTTTCTCTGACCGCACGAGGCGAAAACCTCATCAAAATCTGCCCGCACATGAGAGCTCTCCCCTGAGCCATCAGGCAATTGAGGCCATTAGCTCAGAAGAGTCGTGTGCTCCAGACTTTATCAATATGCGCAGATGTTGCGTACGAAAATTGAGGCTAGTAGGTCAAAGGTCTAGGTCATTGACTGTTGTAAAACAATCAGATATTATTGAAAATTGCAGTATTTTGCAAGTGGATATATGAGGGAAAGACAGTGTATCTGAAAATAAAATTGAGGTCAAAGGTCAATAGCATAAATGGGACCCAAAAATCAGGAAATCATCAAAACTAACATTGTTTTGGGGTTGATGCATCTGCAGAGACGATATACCAGATATTGACTAGAACTGTGAAAAGTCAAACAGGTCAAAGGTCAACGTACTTCAGTCAGAGGATATGAATTGTGACCAAACTTCGGGAATACCTCACACTTATGGCAAACATAAAACCTATTGAGGTCGAAAGGTCAAAGGTCAAGGTCACTGGGGATAATAAAACAATAGAAAATCACATTTTTGTCAGTGGATGTATTAGTGGGAAACGATGTACCGAGTACCAAAATTGAGGTCAAAAGGTCAATATAATCAAGGTTACTTGCCACTGAAGCCCGAAAGACTCATAGATTTCATTTTAATGATGCAGTCCATGAATGCCAATCAGGTTCTTGTTATACATACATGGCTGTGAAACTTGTGTATACCGACTGTGCTTGGGACCAGCTTATGGTGTCAGTCTTTACAGGGTTCTGGTTTATCAAGGTTCAAAGTACACTTTCTCATCCCAAGAGAGAGAGAGAGAGAGAATTAAGGCGACGTTAAACCTTAATTCTCTCTCTCTCATGTGGGACCAGGTTACAGTTTCAGTCTTTACAGGGTTCTGGTTTATCAAGGTTCGAAATACACCAGCTGTGCTTGGGACCACATTCTAGTGTCGGCCTTTACAGGGTTCTGGTTTATCAAGGTTCGAAATACACCAGCTGTGCTTGGGACCACATTCTAGTGTCGGCCTTTACAGGGTTCTGGTTTATCAAGGTTCAAAATACACCAGCTGTGCTCAGGACGATATTATAATGTCGGTCTTTAGAGGGTTCTGGTTTATCAAGGTTCAAAATACACCAGCTGTGCTCGGGACCAGATTATAGTGTCGGTATTGAGAGGGATCTGATTTTAATATCAAGATTCAAAGTACACCAGCTGTGCTTGAGACCAGATTATAGTGTCACTCTTCACAAGGTTCTGGTTTATCAAGGTTCAAAGTACATTGGCTGTGCTCAGGACCAGATTATAATGTCAGTCTCAACAGGGTTCTGGTTTAATCAAGGTTTATAGGTACTCTAAATTTAAATTGTTGGACCATGGATAATGTCAGAGGATAATATTTAGAGGTTGCTCGATTTACCCAGGTGTCGATATTCACAGGTTGTTGACCATAAAACTTGGTGTTTTACAAGTAAATCAGTGTGGCCATCATCCGGGGAAAGCCGGCAGTAAATCAAGCCCCCTCTCCAGGGCAATACAATCCAGGTCAGCTAGTCTGAGATAAGGATGGCGATTTCTCATGATCAGTGGTTGTGATGATGTAGCCAGGGTAGTGATATCCCCTGCTAGAATACTTCAAGATGAGCTGTATCAGCTGAGCCTGTCTCCAGAGGATGGTCATATCTTTGTGGCTTCCCTTTGACCAATACATTATACTACAGCTGGAGCCTGTATTCATGGCTTGTTGCCTTTGAGTGTATAAATACAGGGATAGGCCAGCATTTTATAAATATAGCTGTCTGCTGTTAGAACCCTACAGACTACACAATGATCTAAAGCATACTGACCACTGTGTGTTGATGTGTCAGCGGTCATTACTGCCTTATTTATGGGCTCTATATTTTGGAGATTAATTTATAGGCCATGAATTGGCAAGTTCTGGTTGCAGGGAGACTCACTGTAAAATTCAGATAGGCGGATATGTGTGTATATATGTATACACTTGCCAACACTGGCGCAAACATTTCTATCCAATTATCAAAACATTAGGCAATATATTGGTAATCGTAATTGGTTAACTGCTCGTAGTAAAGACCCTGATAATTCAATCTCCTATTAGAATTCAATTACTCCTGATTTTGTGGAAAAAATTCAATCGGTCTTTCTGATAAATATGGTCACCTCAGGAAATCATCAAAATTTTTGAAGAAATATTACATCGTCTGCAGGATTCTGAGGTCTGAGATTTATAGTGGGAAATTTTGATGCAATTTTTAGGAGATTTACCATACAGGAGCATCAAGATAGGCCAGATCTGATTTAATCGGACTCATTAAATCATATTCGATTATACAGAGAAGTACTTTGAAGCTACACAGATGTAATATTCCAAAAAATGTCATTTTATATCATGACTAACATTGAATATCAATTAGTGCAGCGTTGTTACATGTACTTTGCTGTCCTGAGATATAAAATGATACAAATTGATGATAAAATTTGTAGTTCCATCTCTTGTTTGCAAACTGGCATCAGAGAATTGAGCTTATATATATAGGAAGCATGTTAAGTCTGCCTGGAAATAGAATGGACAGAAGGTCCAGTTATGGTACATTTGCTGCCAGTTATCTGTGACCAACATGATACCATTAACCCAGTCATAGAGCATCTTCTAAGCTGAGACTCTCTCCTAAGCTTTGAACACAGGTGCTCCTAACAAAAACAGGCAGAGCTGCAAATCCTCAGCTTTCCTGTGGAATACCAAAGCAGAAAAAGTTCCAATAGACGGATGATTTAATTTCTAGATAAAATAAATTGATTCAACTTTGATATGAGTTCAGATGGACATACAGTTTTACTTATTACCAACAAGTATAAGATGTCCAGGGTGTTCTGGAGTTTTCTGAAATATAACCAGACGTCAACAGAAATTTGAACATTCTCAAAGATAGTCCAGTTTTAATTTGTTGACTATTATACAATTATAGTCTTTTGATAATGTCAATATGTGTTTTTGTGGACCTGAGAAAACAAGATTCACCGATATTGTTTTCTCAGGTCCACAAAACCACATATTGTCTTGACTGATATCGAAAGACTATAATTGTTTCATTATATGATGCAGACATCTCGTAACCTTCTCGTTTGATGAAAGCAGTTAAAATATAAAATATATTAGGCATTTTGCTTTGCTCTCTACAATATCTAGCCTGCTTCAGCAACCGGCGGCCAATCCAACGGCAATTTTCTTTGGCTGAGAAGACACACAAGTCACGCCGAGTCAATATCACATTTGGAGTCAATATGGAAAATTAGTGACAGTCACATGACGGCGAATGGTCCAATGGGGAAAGAGTAACACACACAGTCGTATAATAATGCAATGTATTCATACATGCTTCAACTTTGAGGTATACATTATGAAAGCTATCTCATCTTTCTGCCATTCCTGTATAAGTATTCATTCACACCTGGTATTGGTATGTTTTACGACATCATTGCATAAAGGGGCAATATAATACCACTCATTTAGCTTCCTTCAATTAAGAATACATTAAGGGGAATTGTTGAGCATTGGAGCTAACGTGTTATAGATTTTTAATTGCCCTAGCTCAGTCTAATTACCTAACATATGATGTAATGACCCAAAACATCTTCACCTGGTTCCTATAGATCTCCATAGAGCAGTAACAGCAGCTATACATTGTAGGTGTTATTGCTGTGTAACATCACCACTTAATCAGTCAGGTCGGGATAAGTCAGTTAAGGGATTTTGACCAGGTTCATTTTCAAAAGTCAGAATGTGCTTAGAGTTTCAGTAATAAATTTTTAGACAAATCCTGCAATAAAAACAGGGGGTCACCACACTGTTTTTAGAAATATTGCTTGATTTGTAGGGAAAATACTCAATTTTCATGTTTAGAACTCATTACACTGATTTCCCAAGTCAAATGTTCTTTAATTTACAGTATGAAGCAGGAGGTATATTATTATTGCAAAGTATGAAATAAAGATAGGGAGTCGCCATGTTTTTTTTTTAAATGGCAGCATTTTAGCAGAAAAGTGGAGCCTTTTAAGCCCTATCGAGGAGAGGATAGGGGTGAGGAATTGGGGTGAACTTGAATTGGTATAAATCAATGGGGGCACCAAAAGTATAAACTCTTGCCTACGGAGCACCCTTTGCTGCTCGACCATTGAATATGACCGGCCCACCTTATTTCACTTTGGAGCAGCTATGAATATGTATATATGGTTCTGTTGTGGCAGATATCAACATGTTGTTTACGTTTATCACATTGTGAGGTTTCTGGATATCATTGGAAAATTCAGCTTGCTCTGAATAATAAGAAAATCCCCATGTTTATAGCGCCTTGGATGTGATCTAATTGCAAGAAACAGCTTGAATTATGTCGATCATAAGGTTATAGATCTAGATTGACAGATTTTGACCTCACACTTTCTGTGACTTTCTGGGGTCACAGGTTGTGGATCCCTCCCCTCTAGAGCCCCCTGGTATGATGTATAGTTTTTTCGGTCAGAGAGAAATTGCTGGCCCTACACACTGGGGGTAAATGAGAGACAGGTGGTCGCCTTCATTTTCTTGGAGATAAATCATGGATGTAGGCTCAACTAGTTCACTGATAGCTCCAGGAGCTGTCTGCAGCTCAGGCTGTAGGTGTACATAGATCACAGACCAAACAGTTACCTTTGAGCACCCCCCTTGGGGCCCCCTCAGGGGTTTCCAGGATCTAACAAATTGAAAGACAATGCTGAACATGACTTAATTAGGGTTTGTAAGGAAAACCAGATCTCTTAATAACCCCAGAGACTTGAGCGTTTATGAAAGACATATGGTGCCAGTATGTCTGTAAAATATATTCCATGTACCAACAGATTAGGAATAATTCTGATGATTTTCTGTGCCGGTTACATATACCAAAAAAAATGTGAAATTAGAAATTCTTAAAATTGTTTGACATTTCATGGCATTCGTTCTGAATCGGTTCTCAAGTTTTGGATATCGGTGAAATGTCACAATTTTTATGTTCTGATATTCTTATCAGCTGTCGTATTTATTGCTTGTGTGACTTTTCGGGGTATGCCTGGCTGCTTGGAAACTGATACATTATAAAAATGCCCCCAAACAACTTTTTAGCCCACCATAGTTATATTTATATACACACAGATATAAAATTCTATCTACCGGGCATATTTGTCATTCGTAACATTTGTTACTTCCTTCTGTTTTGTAAGGCGACCTATTCGGGGGGTGGAACTTTGAACAGACCACACAAGCTAATTCTTGAAATTTGTAGATTTATTTGAACAACTACATTTATCAATTATCATTTTGTTCAAAATATTCCCAAAATGTTGTAATTTTTCCAGTGTAATTTGTGTTGTAATTCACCAATAAGGAATTTGGTTTAAATAGTTTATTTGACGACAGGAGCGCAATAAGCCAAACTTATTAGTGCGTCTCCCAGTAAATGTACAGGAAATACATACTGACAAATGCATAATACAGACTTATAAATATACGGAAGTCAAAGGGAATTAGATAAGATAAATGAATGAACAAAATACAGTTCAAAAGAAATATAAACTCAAATATCAAAAGAGTCAGAGGAACAATAAGGAATTTGTATGCTAATGCTAGAATTTCACGCTCGTTAGGTTAAATCCTTTATTGTGAAGTTGACGATTACTTGACCCAGTTTGAATCTTCAATTTAGACAGTGAAACCTGTGTATATCAATCGTACTTGGAACCAGGTTATAGTGTCGGTTTAGACAGGGTTTTAGTTTTCATCAAGGTTCAAAATGCTCTAGGGGCCATGGATAGTGTCAGTATTTAGAGGTTGGTCAGTTTACCCAGGCATCAGCATTCACTGTAAACCTGTGTTTTCCAATGAAATAGATTTAGTATTATCGAAAGAAATTTATTGATGTCTTATCACAATTATGTTTCCATCCTATTTAATCTCACAAATCTTAATACTTATGAATGGAAATCTAAATTCTAATCTACCATCAAAAAAGATAATGTTACTACTAAGGACACAAAATGTCCAGGAGAAATAACTTGATAACTGTGTATATAAAGTGCCATGTCTCAAGTTATCTAGGAAGTTGATCTAACAATACTTACAACCACATGATTGTGTAGTAGTTATCAACTGGCACTGGGGCCCTTCATCAGTTAAGTGCTCTTGGAGTGGCCTTTTATTTGACACGTATAAATAGATATGATTTAACATGACAGGCTGCGTTTGCCTAGAAGCCCTGTCAGTTCGGAAGAATGTAAATCTCGGGCTGATTTTAGCCTCTGTGTCCATATATACATTGGTCAGTTCTGGTCAGTTTGTGCCCCAGCCCTTTTCCATGTTCTGGAAGCTTATGTATGCACAATTGTTAATTGAACATTCCTCCCTCTGGGGTTCGTATGTTTATCCTAGCTCCGATGTTTATGTTACTCGCCAGAGCTTTTCGGGTACATATAAAGTGCCCTGCCACATCCCTTCCCCCAAAACAGGGTGCCAGCGAGGTGCCTGGGCTACCTAACAGCCAGCTAGTCTTTCAGTAGTCCAGACAGGGGTCTATTGGTATGCTGGACAGATTCTATCACTGCCCTCACTCACTCATTGGATTGCTACCAGACTACACCAGTCGTTGTTCTCCAATGCTGCGTTCCACTGGTTAGATGTGTCCCGCCAACACTGTTGTAGCAGGCCCCGCTTTGTGTATGCTGGAGAACAGCATGTGACCATCTCCCGCTGAAAGGCTTTATTATTGAAAGCCTCAGCCTGCTAGGTCTGTGATGGCCAGAGAGTAGGTGGGAGTGTAGAAGAGTGGAACTGCGCTGTCGGCCGGTTGGCTATAGGTTTACTGTTATGTCAGCCCAGACCAGATAGATGGAACACTTAAGGCCTGTTAGTTCATCGGAGTGCCTGCATGCATGAATTGACCAGGCAGACCTGCATGAAAACTGACCACACTCTTTTACAGAGTCAATTAACCGCTTAAAAGGCTGCGGCCGAGTCGAAAGGGGAGAAAATTACGCACATGGACTATGCAAGGAGCTGTTGAGTGCTTTCCCAGTCTGGATTATATACTGAGTTTACCAAAAACCTTACCAACACCAACACCACCAGTCTGGCAGTGTGGCGAGAGGCCCAGCAGTGGTGCACACATGCATTACTCGCTTTCAGCCTCCTTAACAATAATTAACCGTTCATGTTTGCTGGTCATGAGGAGAGATATGACATAACCCCCGCGGTTAGGTACATGTATTGAACGCTCGGCGAAGGTGTGATCACACTTGGCAGTTCGCCTGTCACTATAGGCTGGTAATAGACAGCAGTAGCAGTATGCTAGTATCGTAGTAGAGTCAGTTCGTGTGAACAGCTGTGAGGGATATAGCTACCTTGATCGCTGCTATATATTAGACTGGAGCCAGCTACCTGTAGGAAAAAGCCCTTTGACAACCAACATGGCAGGAAGGGGGCAATATTCTTGGATGCTTACGATCTTCACCCTGTTCCTCAACCTAGGTTTCTGTTTTCTCTACAGGGAATTCGATGGAATGCCTGGATTTGATCTTTACCCAACAGATCCCACAAAGGGTAAGTACTAATTTACTTATACAAATTTTAACTTGAAAAAAAAAAAAAAAAAAATAAATAAATGAATGACAATATATTGTGTGCATTTCATTCATGTTTTTATACGTGTATGTCAGCTGAATTTTACAATGATTTTCATGTCTACAACACAGTGCAAATAAGTATTTACGACATCTTTCGAAGACCTAGGCATTTAGAAATAGAAATACAGCTTGATGACGTTATTAACACCACTGCTAGGATGCAATTTTATCACCTGGTGACAGAGCAGATAATTACAGGTAAAAGGCTGCTGTGAAAGGTTGGCAGGTGATGGGAGCTCTAACGTAATAACTCGCTGGAGTTTCCGTGATAATAGTACCCTGATAATTAAAAATATCTATAATGAACAAAATATTGATTCAGACCCCATCTAATATCCTGTATATACCTATATATATACCTAGATGGATCTCGCTGTGATAGTCATTTCCTTTCAAGTAGACACAGAATGAGATTTTCCAATCGTCTGATTTCAAATTTTGTCTAAAATAAGAACGGAAATTGATGTCTATCTTAAAATATCAGCGAGACTCTGTCTGGTATTGATTTTGAGTTACGCTCGCATTTGAAGGCAGTAAACATTAATGATACATCAAAGAGTGGTGGTCCAAATGCATTATAGGAGTATTAATTCTTTCCAACGTAATTATAAAGACTTCTTAAACATTTCATGAAAATATTAATTTTCTGCCGCAAAAACAGTACGGTACAAACAAACAGGCATGCCGGCGTGGATACGACTTAGTGACTATGAAACAGTTATGTACAGCAGATTTAACTTTCTATTGGGTTATCTGCAGTAACTTTTAAATCATGCAGGATATTGTAACATCCATCTGTTTGTGTATAGATTCTAATTAATAATGTACGGATGTGCTAACCCTTTTGATATCAGTGTCTTTGTAAGGTGTTAACTGATTGCCCGTGGCAATGTTTAATCTCTTTGACCGTTTCCAATGATCAGAGCATTATCTGCTATCCCGTATTATAGACTGATATTAATGATATAGCCGATTAATCGTTTGTCATTATTTTTGTTCGTATCTCATTTCACATAAAAAAAATGGCTTATCGATTCGGATGACTCATGGTATAAATAAATTAGCAGGTGATATCACTTGATATGAGAATTTCATGTATTATACTCTGCTATTCTATAGGTATAATTTAGACACCATTTTCCCAGGCATGTCACTTGGTTACAAAAGATAGCGAGCTCATGTGATTTTAAAATTTCTTTTCCAAGAAAGATAGATTAATCTTCAAAGCATCAACATTCGTGTTCAGATTTAATCTTGAACGTTATCTTTGATGTCTGTCCAGTTTTCATTTCTTTGAATCAAAGATGGACTAAGAAAAAAAAATGGAGAAAAAAGAACACTGGAAAGCTGTCACATACTGAACATGGTGAACATTTAATTATTAGTCTACATGTAGCTGACCTAAATCTTTCCAGATTGCATCTATGGTAATGCGTCTAATAATTCAATCACAGATAGGAAAATGTTCTACCATAAAATTAGGGGTGAACAAATTTATTAGAACAGAAAGTTGACAAAATGGATCAAAATCATGCATGTAATCCCCACTATTTCACTAATTTCAGAGGGCGATTTAAATTTTTTAGAACTGCCAATTAAATTTAGTCGCCAAATTAGGGGTGATTGAATTTTGACAGGAGGACTGAATTATTAATCATTAAAGGGATTACCATGTCTGAGTTTTGGGAAATAATGGAGAGATAAATAACCAATAAAGAATCGCTTTAAAGCATCATTATGACATAAATGATGTATTGTGTCCATTTACTTGATTGAAATTAGTACCACATCAATCAGTTGACAAAAAGGATTAAACTTGAATTGCTTCCTAAGTCAATTTGTCTTCCTGGCTCAGAGGAAAGATAAAGGGTCTTAAAGTGATATTGAGTACTGCCAGGTAGCTAATCAAGTGTCATAAATAATGACCTTCATTGTGATAAACTGTTTGAATTGCCCTCACAGTTTAGAGGTATTTAGTGTCAGGGTGAAATCCAAATATGGGCACAGGCTAACTCACACACTGAGAATATATGGAGGAGGGCGTATTGTTTTACCTGTCATAAACGTTCTGAACAAACTGGCTACAAGTACTATTAACTTGTTTCTGAAACAACTGTTGCACCAGGGCCTGAAACATGTATCCAGGCCAATGTATCTGTTATTATTACTTTAGGTTCCAAATTGGGCAAGCCTAAAATAGTTTTTTTTTTTTTTTACAAACTTCTTCTCTAAACATGCTGAAACTAATGATGATTAAAATAATGTTGATAAATATGAAGTTGTTAGGCTGCATTTAAAACTGCTTAAGCCTCCATGGCTGTCTCGCACCCACAACCTATTTCACTATGCCTTGCCACACTCCGCAGTGCATATGAGTGCCCTCCAAAAAGTCTAGATCAGGTCCTGGTAAGTGGTTATTCGTAGCAGCTAACTTTTCTCAATTTTTCACAGATTTTGTCAAATTTCCAAATTTGCAACAGTGCTGACAACTTTGTTTATAAAACTATACCCATTTCAAGAAAATGTTCCATGATGGTAATTGTTCTAACATTCTGAAAACAGAATTGTGCAATTGAGTATATGATATACTAAGTTCCTCCAGGGATCTATGTAAAGGATATAAAGTCATGCATTTGTTGAAATATTTAAAGAGTTTTTGCTCTGGGAATTCAATTAAAAAGGTTTGATATTTGATCTTCTTAGTTAGACACTATATATAAACCTTAACCAGACTTTGGCGCTTTTTCCTGTAGACAACGGCGTAATCGTGAAGATGTAACTCGGATACATGATCCCATTCCCTGGCTTTGACTGCTGTGTTTCGCTGCAGTTAAATGCTCCCCTGTCTTTCTAGTTTACATTAGCAATTGTTTTCCAGCCAGGCTCATAACGCCGTATCCCGTGGTTCCGTCGTACACAAGAGACTGAGAACATAGGGCTCATGGTGAGCTACATCTTGTTGCAATTCTACCATACGGCACTATTTGCGCTTTCTGTCACTCATTCGGATTCCCTTTACCAATACCGGTGAAATACCAGATTTGCACTCGGATAACTCGTGTGGATATTGAAGGTACATTTGACTGTTGCAGCTAGAAGAGAAAAGTTGGAATAGTGTAAAGTTTAAGATATTGTGGAGTCAGAGCAATGAGGAATTTGGGTTTGCAAATCTCTACTTTTCATAAAAGATGGAGTGCCATCTGTTTCATGTTAAATCTTTAATGTTAAAAGACAGATTTACGGTGTGCAAATTGGAATGAGAGTGTGCAAAACCTTCTGCACACACCACTGGCTAACACCATAGACCCAATATAGAATTAGGCACTTTGATCTGATTTCTCATTAATGTTATTGCTAAATTAAAATTTCCTTTAACCCAAAAGCCTATAGATGTATCTTTTTTTTTGAGTGGATTTATTATTGAGATCATATGATCTTCGTTATAGGTGTTCGTCGATGAACAAGCTTTGGACATTAAAGCAAGTTGTTGCTTCTTGCTTCATGCAACAAAAATTATCGGGCTGAAATTTATCGGAAATTTCATTGAAATAAATTCCTGGTTCTATTTATCAATTTTACCATTGAAAATTTGAATAATCTCTGGAAGATTAGACTAAACTTTAAGAAATCTATGGAAAATTCCGTGTTGAATATACAGCTTGAACTTCCTGGGGTGGAATGATAACAATCCGTCCTAAGAGTGACATGATCGGTCAGAACTCCTCCTCAATTGGGCATCTCTATATTGTCAGGTGCCCCACATTATCATTGTTATGTCCGAGCCCTGTACTAGATTAACAGACCCGTATCAGGACTAGACATCCCATAGGGTATCGCAGCTCCCAGTTTATTTGTGAATGGCCCCACAATCATTCTCAGATGTCTCCGGAATCCAGCCATGCCAAAATTCCTGGTCGCTCGGTTCACCAATGGCATTGTCCATTCTTCCGCGTCCACCGTTGGTTTCATTTTTGTTGACCTAGATTCTCGCCTCAAGAATAGTCGATTACCAATGACGATATTTCAAAATTCAGTGTTTTTTGGTTGGAGATCGAAGTATATGATCCAAGTATTCAAATGAAAGCTTTCTTCAAATCATTATTAATTGCGAGAAATTTTGAAGAGAAACCATTTAAAATAGTCCCTCTGGACCCACTGACAGACCCTGTACATATACTATATATTTATAAGCAGAATGCCCTAAGAAGATTAAATGACTGTCAAATTGAAGCAGTCTGAACAGAAGGGGAATCCCAGAATCCAATTGTTATACTCCAGTGATATTGGCTTTCATCCACTTCGCTTATCTCTCACAGTATGTGGTCAAGATAGGATAGCACTTCCCTTAAGGGGGCCAACAATCTGTCTGGAACCATTCAGCAATGTTTGGACAACCGGTCAGTTTATATCCAATCTCAAACTTGCCACAGTTGTGTTTAGTCAGGAGGGCAGATTTGTCGCCAGAGTTAGTTTGGTCTAGCATGCCAGGAACCAGTTTTGCAGGGCATGTACTTTCAGAAACTACTTCAGATTTCAGGAAGACACAAAGTAACCACAGTTTATTTCTTTCTCGGGCTTAGTTTTTCCACCTGCCCCAAAGAGCCGCTCGGCTCAAAGGTTTTTACCCGGGGCGGAAGAAAATTACAGGAAGTCGAAGAAGAAAGTCTGTTAGTAATGTTCCCCACCTTCGGTTTTGAAGATAAACAAACACGGAGACGTTTATAAATCATTAAGGATAGTAAGTTTGAAAAGCAATTAAGCGCTTGAGACTTTGTCGACTTAGCTTGGAATTCTTACAAAATATATACACTATCAGCTGGTGGAGGGTTTGCAAGTTGTGTGCCATCTGATTGCATCTGTTCTCTGATCCGTGTATGAGAGATTGGCAGATTGGCAGAAGTGCCTTCTTCAATGTTTATCTAATGGGGCACCTGGACCACTGCCGTTAATGACTAACCATGGCTGGGGCATTATGCAACTTATCAAAATACGAACTTCGTATCTCGAGAAAGGGATTGTTGAGAAAAAGACCTGCCTGGTAGGTGAGGCGGAGTGATGGGAAACACGCCCGCAGAATCCTAACGATGTTTATTATACAGAAGCGGAACTTCATTTGCTAATATAATGAAAAGACTTCAATGCCAGAATTTCAAGCCATCAAGATGTGCCAAAGTTTATTTGTTATTTTTAATTACTTGCAAGGGAATTTAGGGTAAACCCTCTTTTAATTCAATCGCAGGAAGCGAAATTTTGTACAACATAATTTGGGGTTGCTCAAATTTATTAGAACAGGAAGTCAACAAATTGGTTCAAAATCATGCATATAATCCATTATAATTTCTTTATGTCCCCAAAATTGGGGGTGATTGAATTTTGATAGGGAGATTGAATTATTGGAGGAATTATGGTACATTCATTTATATCTCTTTAACCTAAGATTATCTACAAACGTCAAAATAGTCAATATGCCGGAAACTTTATTTCTGCCATCATCATTACTGGTACATGTAACTAACGTCTGTGAAGCATTATATTTGTGTGTAATTTCCCCATTTGCTTTTAGCCAATCAGAAAGATATCCAGTTACACATAAACGGTAATCATCCAGAGAAAAGTTCGAGTGATTAGTTGCGGTTCATATTTTTTTAACGCCACATTAGATCATCAGCGTTTAGTTCCGCTATATGAAAACAACATCCAGGGGGGATAATAAATCGAGGAGAATATGAGAAGGGGAGAAAACCAGCTAGAGCAATATTCCAGAGGTTATCTCTGTCCGAGCTATTTAGCGATGATTGACATCTGATTATTCCACCATTAAACGCGCTACACTATTTACGAAAGTTGTTTTGGCTCGATCACCGGACATCTCTTCATAGATCACAATGGACAGAGAATTGATGTGTCAAAACGTTAGTACCTAATCAGAGTCCGTTTTCTCAGCGGGATGTCTGGTAGATTATGAGAGCTGTGCCACCCAGCGTGGAGTGATCTGCAGGGCTGATAAGACCACAACACACCATTTCAACCCTGCTAAAGTATGATGGTCTAGGCAGGTGAATAGAAAACAGGAAGGGAAGTCGTTGCATAACTGGACAGGGACTGACCAGGGGGGCTTAGAGTGTGATTGTATGAGACTATGTGGTCAAGTCTGGTCAAGGGGTGATAATAGGATGACAGGTGAGTTATGGCAGGGTGTGGTCAGTCTCTCTCGCCTGTAATCAACCTGTGTTCCCTTGTACTGGACATCCTGCATTGTCCAAGGGCAATTGCCCAGAACCCCAGCGGACAGAGTAAAGTTCCCTGATGGCTCAATAAAATTGATCCAATTTCAGTAGCAGTGAGATACAGTTTATTGTATTCCACAGAGTTAAAGAACACTGAATAGGTAGTGAATAAGAACAATACACATAAGCTTGTAGCGATAGTCAGGTTTTTGTGTGATGAAAAGAAACTAAAATTTATATGTACTCCAACAATATTTGAATAAAACTGGATATGAACTCTGAAACAGCTCCTGGAAATGGTTTAAGATTATCTCCGTTTGAAGCTTCTTTGAAAACTCTTTTATTTGCACAAAGTATTAATCCATCACCTGTCTTGGTTGATGGGAAGCCATTACCCTATTTCTTCTAAATTTTCGAACAGCAATTTTAGAATTAAAGGCAGAAAAAAAACATATATATATACTGTAGACCTTCTTTATCATGATATTCGTTACGCCAATTCCCTATTCGTTATAGCAGCAAATTCGTTAGGACAAATTTAACTGGAATAAATGTGGTCATTATATTAATGAGGGTTGCATAACTGTGTATTTGAGCTAATTAACTTTAACCCAGGAATTACAAGTTATTTGGTAATGAATTTCAAGTTAATATTTTATGAAGCAAATTGCTACTATACAAAAGCTGAAAAATTGATTAAAGTGTGAGCAGGAATTATGAGTTATTCGGTTACAGCTATCAAGTTAGATACTTCATGAACCAATACGCAGAGGCTGAAAAAGCTAAAAAAATTGATAAAAGTCAGAGCAAACAAATGCAGCTATTTCTGTCATTCTGCTTGAATAGAGACATCATAGCTGGACTCTATCAAGGAGTACTTCTCTGTACTACAAGTAGCCTTGAGGTAAATTTTCAGCAGGAGCCGATCAATCAAAGTCTACTTAAAGCAGTCCAACTCTCCCTGGCTTAACTGTTTACACAGGGTGTTACAAATTAATAGAGCTAAGCACTCCCCAGATTAAATCTTCATTTCTTAGTCCAGCCTTGGCTGCTGGTCAAGATCGACCATCCAGATACTTACACCCATCCTTAGACTGACCAATTAGATATCTCCAGTGAAGCCATGTGCCTGGCCAGACGCCTTCTGACCCCAAGCACATCTTTGCTGAGTCAGGATGGTCCAAGAATTGTTTCTAGTGAGTGTAAAAATGCAGTCTTTGGATTAGTTTACTGGAGCTTGGACGGTCGTTGATACCACCAAATCTTGTTTGCCCAAAGCAAAGACTTGTGTAGTTTTAAAGTGTTGGATTTGTGTTTATACTTTAAAGGTACTATTTCATGGCCGTAAGTGGTATCTTGACAGAAGACCCGTCATCATTGCAGAAATGGCCTCCAATGACTTAGGATCAGTCAGTTTTGTTTATACAAAGAAATGGTCGCTAATATTTTATTGTCAGTCTTTGTTAGTTTGCTAAGCAGATAGAGAATATATTTTAGGATTTGTCCCTAAAATCAGTCCAAAGCCTGGGGAAAAAATTAATCAATTTTTTTTTTTTTTGCAACTTGGGGAACTTGTTGCCATCGATTTCGAAGAGCATGCAGCTACATCTAAACTTTACAATTTATCATGCCGGATAAATTTGATAAAACTAAATTTTTATTAAGTTAATTGGTGTTGCATGTTTCTGCCTTTATATTCTGTCAAAACTTTGAAGTGAACTTGATTCATGGGAGATGAGTACATTAAACACGAGTAATTTATCAGTTTCGGTATTTCTGAACACTTTGCGGAATTAAGTTTCCCCGATGCGATGTTGTAATAAAGACAAAAAGTGTGGATTTTCGATTAAACTGCTACTACCGAAGACCTGTTATAGATATATTTTTCGATAAATCTGCTCACTGATACAAGTGATTTATTATGGCACCCGTTTGCAGTTGATGGTATCACTCAAGTGGTATGTACCCTTCAGGCGTTACTTCATTTCTACATCTTTTATCGCTAAAAGCGACATTTATAACATCCCATAAATCATAGTGGAAAATGGTGGATATAAGACTAATCACTTCCTGTATTTGCTATCAAAATAAATTTATTATGATATTCTCACATCTTTCATTTCACCGCTAGGCTTTGATAACTTGTTTGAAGCATTTGTCCAGAGGTGGAACATTTGCAAGGTTCTCGTAAAAAACATATCAATCTCCGTTAGTGCTGGTGGCAAAAATCTTGCCTTTTAATTAAATTTACTCCAAAGCTGAGAACATTAATGCAGTGCCAGTACCCCATTTCGTAAAATATTTGCTGGTTTTCAGATCTGCTCATGCTAGCATAATTTTCTTTAAATATCAATTTCTCAAGTTCGGCATCATTATAGCTATCTGAATTTTATATTCTGAGTGAAAACTTTTAACATTTCTTTTGGAAATCATAATAAATACATGTATGTTTCCTGGCATCATATGTCTAAATTTGCGGAATTCCACAGAAATGGAGGTAAAACATTTGAATTTTTCACCGACGCTAGATGAGAGCAAGCTGCATGGGAGAGCATTTGCTGCATCGAGGATGGCGGTTATTTTATCTAGACAAGTGCTTCGCGTGATGCACACCACCTGACCAACAGGCATACCAAAAGATATACAGCGGTAATTAGCCCCTCTCGTCGACACAAACATTTATTTAAACCTGACGGATCAGCTCCAATCAAAGCTATCAGACGAAGAGCGCATTTCCTGACACCTTCGTGGTGGAAAAATTGAGATTTTTTCGGCATTTTCTGATTATTTACCAGCCATGCTTCAGTACGAGGTCTGCAGATGTGGCCTTCCCTCTCCTGATTGGTCGGTTCAAACCGAAGTTTGTTTTTCCAGCCATTAATTGTGTTTATTCAGCATGATTAGTCA
This sequence comes from Hanleya hanleyi, assembly GCA_036873755.1. Classification (NCBI taxonomy): domain Eukaryota; kingdom Metazoa; phylum Mollusca; class Polyplacophora; order Lepidopleurida; family Hanleyidae; genus Hanleya; species Hanleya hanleyi. The sequence goes on along the minus strand of JAVTVY010040501.1, from coordinate 71,619 downwards.
ACACATTGCTGGATCGTTTGTGTCATCAACTCCTCGAGGGTCGGGAGAAGTTTCTTGCTCCCAATAAATGATGGGGAGTTTTTTCAAAGAAAAACTTCACTGTATATGCATCTCGTTGAGAGTGAAACAGTCGTACTAAACATGCTGTCCACCCTGTTTCTTTCATTAATACATGCCAGTCTGTTAATGACTTGAGTGCCAGTGTATTTTATTTCTTCCATCTACCTTCGAAAGAATATTTTTCTCTGAACCTAAATATTAACACATATATCTGGAGTCCATACATAGTATCTGTTCACGATTTCTGAAAAAGATAATTTCAAACAATTACAGGCTGATACGCTATATATTCTGAATTTTATTTTTTCCATAAAAAACAGCAAAAATCCTTCACAGAATCGATAAATAGTAGAGCAGGGTATTGAAGAATAGTCTTATACATGTATATGTATGTGTAATAAAATTTGAAAATAGATTAAACTTTAACAGAATCGATGAAAAAAATTGTCATCGATTGGAGATTATCTGATATGCTGTGATGTTTTAATTAACGAGGTTAAGTTAACAATTTGTAAATTCTAAACCAGTAGACCAGACAGTCTAATTTGTAGCTACATGTAGATGGGAGCTTGGAAGAAGAAATCAAGATCCAGAAAGTTGCGGAGTTCCCAGTGAACCAAAGACTGGTATTTTAAAACGGTGTGAAATGTGTAGAGGATAATGGCAATTGAGCTGATGCAGCTGCAGTCGTTTCCACATGATTTGCAGGGGAAAACATGAGGTAGCATTTGATCAAGTCATCATCGCCCTTAACTGACTGGGTGGGGGCGCTATAATCCTGCATGATACCTCCTGTGTAAATCTTAACTCTTTTAGTCGTCCTCTTGGTGCATGGACAGAGTTAGTGGAAATTCTGGGTTCATCAGGGGTGTTGGTAATGGTGGCAAGTTGAGGATATTATAGAGGTTCTTTTAGGGGTAACACGGATAATGTATAAGCATGCTTTTATAGAAGGGGTTGGGGGAAGGGCTGGTGTACCCATAAAAGTTGTCCTTCTTCAAAGTGTTAGGTTCTACATTTCTTTGACTGCTACAGGTGGAACCAAAATTCTAAACTATAATATACATGTATTCTGAATAACCAAGAAAAATCAAGACTTTTAAGAGTGTACATGTACAACACTAGACCAATTGGTTACCATGCTTGGAAATATACAGGCCATCATCTACAGTATACTGTGAAAGAGCGTCACAATGCAATCATCATGCTCTGCAATATGGTTGCCAAATTTGGGCATATCGAATGACCTTCTGCTCTTCTCTTGAAACTGCGCCCTGTTCTCACTGACTGTCGGGTACAATATGGGAAAAGTTTTAGTGATATTTTTCTTACCACAAACCTGTGTAAACAAGGAGCTAGTTTTGACACATATACTGTCACCCATTTCTTTAATTTTAACCATATTGCCAGAAAAAATAAAATCATGGCGAGAAAAACAGTTGACCTGTCACACTGGGAGGGGTGTATGGTGCTTGACCTCGCGAGCGACCTTTGAGGTCTTGCCTCCCCAGTGGTATACCATCCTAACCTTAGGGGCCAACTCGGTACATTCACTCCCCTTTGCCTGGCTGTATAGCAGTTCAAAATTAAACACACTTGTAGTTCGGTAGTTGAAGAGGATCATATGGGCTTTCGACTCATTTTGATGGAGTTCTGCTTAAAGCCATAGCCCATGCTTTACAGATTAGCTTCCAAATTTATGGCCCTGTTGTTAGTCTCCTGTCAGGGGGCGCCATGTTTATGTGCTGTACAGCAGTAGGTATCTCTGCTGGGAGAGGGGAATCGCCCCATCATCCCAGTGTGAGAAGCCCCCATAGTTCACAGGACACATGGGGATAATAGGTGCAGTTAATGTATTTGAATGGAAAACAGTTGAAGCTATGATTACTGTAATATGCATGTACTAGGCGTTAGAAGGTCCCATGCAGTTACTGGGGTTAAAAAGTATATTTGGCAGCTATAAAAGCTTGCAATTCAACTAGTTGGTGATGATACAGGACAAATTTGAGCAAACCAGCCAGGGATAAGTGTGAATATGGCACTTAAAACTGAAGTGAAGCTGGGAACTGTCAATAACTCATCCGAATCATAGAGCCAAGTTTTCTATCCCATATGTCAATTTAGATGGTAGAAATAGATTATTGTAACATTTTGTGAAGGTGAACGTGCAGTTGAAGTGTCCCGAGCTAATTGCTGTCAAATAAAACACCAGTGATTAAATATGTACACGAAAAAAAGCCAATTTTGCCAAAATAAATTGATGTAATTTTTTGTTGCAGATTTTTCCAAACTGCATGTGCATATCTAATCGTTTAACTTCTGATGAATTGACATTAATTGACATGTCGCAATATAAGCTCATTAAATAAATGTCAATGATTGAGTGTTACAACATTTTAGGACAATGGATGTAGCTTTTTTGCCACAATTCCTACAGGACTGCTGTCAGATAGGATTCGTTGATGGAAATGCAATGCGACACCGCAGCGTTATCATTTGGGACATGCATTTCCCCAGATCGCAGGTCTTGGGGAAATGTTCTAATTGTCCAAGCGCCTGTCATGACAATTCATAATGCTTATCTGGTCAGCCGAACACATCATGTTTTTCATCACTTCTGGGACAGTTTTGACAACTAAAGGACGAACCAGGGAAATATAATTGCCGACAGTGTTGCAGTTTGGCATCAGATTAAAAACTATGACATTTGATGGGCTATACATTGATTAAGGATGCCATGTTCCTTGCTTGGTTAAATTGGATAATTTTTAACATTTAAGTTCAAAAATTGTTTTGTCTCAAATCATGGTGACATTTTTGACAAGAAATCAAGAAATAAGACATGTGGCAAATGTGTAGAATGCATCGAGACACAACTGTTCCAAATCAAGTGGAAATTGTATTTTTCTTCCCTGAAAAAAAAAAAGTTTCGATTTACTGGCAGAAGGGTACCACATGTTTGTTGAAGCTCCTCAAAGAATATATTTGAGAAATCTTTCACACACTTCAAGAGAGAGTGAAGAAAAAAAGGGTGCAAATTCCCCACTGCCAGGGGACATATGCCATCCTTTGCCATATGCCATCATTTGCGATGTGCCAGTGCCAACTTCAGTACTAGATGTCACCGGTCAAGATATCCCTGAGCTATTTCGGAAATTTTCATATTTTAATAGAAAGAGAGAGATATTTTAACTTATATCTGATCTAGATAGTGACCAGATAACTTACAAAAAATACTAAGAATTCCCTCTTAATTTCAATTTTCATTGTTTTGATATTTTAAAAATCAAATGTAATTAAATGTACATGTATGTGGAGGTTTTGCTTAATAAAAATAATAATATAGTACACTAAGAAAATCCATCAGAGGTAACAATGAACATATATGGCTGCATTGTATGGTAGTAAAAAAATAAATTCTCATTTTATCTAATAATACACGATATATAATTTTGCCTATTAAATAATAGATTATGGTTAGTTTGGCTGGAAAATTACTGCCATGTAGACATGTAAGAATATATGAAGTTTGCCATGATATGATTCGGATTGATCAAAATTTATAAAGCGAAAACAACCATTTTTACCTTCGTTTTAGAGAGGTAGCTTTCTCTAACTGTTTAGGACTTCTGTATCTGTGTGATAAACCACTCAAACTTGGCGAATTTGAACTGATTTTAATTTGTCCCATGGTGTACTCATGATGGGTCAATGACAGAACTAAATTTGTCAGGAAACCCACACCACTGATGAACATTTTTTTTTGCTGTAAAGAAGTAAAATTTCCTGATGATACACCCTGTTTTTCTCCCCCCTGGAGATGGTACTTCTCAACACACCATGAGCATGTGCTGTCTGGCATTCTGTTCTTTCCAGAGATGAATATAAATTTCTGTGTTTCGCATCTTCATTTTATCGAACCAATTTCGAACCTGCCTTGATTTATCTGACCACCTTCAGTGTTCAAAATCCGAGGTGTAAATTTCACCTACGAACGAGAGTTGACGAACCGATCAAAACCTACACGCCAATTGTGTGTAGAGTGACATCATCCTGAAGTAGCGACGTCATTCTTCCTAATATGGTGCTTGTGTTGGCCCAATATATAGGTCGGCCAATCAATAACGCTCTTCTATGACACATTTCAAAATATAAATGGTTTCGAGGTCATTGACGTCTCGTGTCTATTAACAGGCCGGGTCATACCTAAGACTTGAAAAATGGAACTTGTTGCTCCCTCGCTTACGCTCAGCATTAAGAGGATAGAACAAGGACTGGTTCGCTCGGTGTCAGTATAATGTGACTGAGTGGGGTGTCATGTCTGCCTACGGCATGATATTTCAGTGGGACAGCACTATAAAATGGCAGCATTAGATCTGCTCTGTTACAAGTAGGTACCCCTGCCCCTCTCCCTCCCCTCTCTTCCCTTCCCCGTCGTGATATAGCTGAAAAAATGTTGAAAGCGACGTTAAACCCTATTCACTCACTCGTGTCTATTAATACGTTTTTTGAACATTGAAGGGGCCAGATATATCAAGGGAAGTTCGACGTGGGAATGTAGAAATTGGCTGGATGAAATGAACACGTCTGTTTCGTTGCTTATTCAGCTTATCCAACGAAGTTTGCAAAAGAATTTAGAGTTGTAATATAAGACATATATGATAAAAAAGTTATCATTGCAAAGAATTGAAGTTCCAATACATAGAAAATTAGGTGTTTTCAAAATATATTCATCTAAAATGTTGATTAATGAATCAAGAGATAGAGAGAGAGGAAGAGGGTTTTCTTATATGATACTACACCTTAATGTCAGATGGAATATCTGGCTAATTAATAGAGATTCATTCATTTTAGATGAAGTTGATCAGATTGCTCATTGAAATAAGAGTAAACATGCTGCTTTCGTCCTTATCAGCGCATGTAAAAACTTACAATTTTGACATTTTTGTCACATTTGGAAAGGAAATTTTGGCATTAAATTAATGACTCCCAAATGTACACGTTCTGTCAGAAATGTACCGAACTTCATGAAGATGGAGTAAAAAAAAACATCTCGGCAATATTTTTTGCACATTTTTCTGAGCTCTCCATTACGCGGAGTGCTGTGTGGGGAATGCAAGTCAAATGGAGTCTGACACATTTGCTGGTTTTATGATGGTAGAACTGTTTTAAAACACCAGACAGATAGTTGTCGACTCAAAATGCCAGATAAGCAGACAAATCACTCTTGTCTGCAAATAATAAACTTACATATATATAAACAGAAACAACATCTGCTAGTGGTCAGGCCTTCTGGTTCGGGGAAGTTGAAGATGACTCTTTCTGCAGTATTGCAGACGACAGCAATTTCTTAGGCATAATTCTTTGTAGATTACATTGATATCCATCGAAGAAACTTTGTGTCATTGTGCTATAATATAATCAATTCAAGGGATTTTTAACTTTATATCATTTCAAGAGACAATGCGATATTAAACTTTGTGCCACCAGTTCAAGAGACACTTGACGCTTGGAACTTTGTAGCATTTCCAAGAGATGTCCTTGTATCAATACAACAGAGCTGCATGTAATGTGATATAAAACGTGGGTCAGTTCAAGAAACATGAAACTTAGTATCAGTTCAAGAGACTGTGATATTAAACTTTGTATCAGTTCAAGAAACAAAGTGATACAACCAAATACCAGTTCAAGAGACACTGGTATAAAAGTTTGTATCATTTGGAAAGAATGTTATTTACAACTTTGTATCAGTACAAGAGACAATGTGATATTAAACTTTGTATCTGTACAAGAGACATGTGATATGAAACATTCTATAAATACAAGAGACAATGTGATATTTAAACTTTATATCAGTTTGGAAGACACTGTATAAAACTTTTGTATCAAGTTCAAGAGACTTGAACTGTGTATCAGTTCAAGAAACAATGTGATATTAAACTTTGTATCTGTACAAGAGACATGTGATATGAAACATTTTATAAATACAAGAGACAATGTGATATTTAAACTTTATATCAGTTTGGAAGACACTGTATAAAACTTTTGTATCAAGTTCAAGAGACTTGAACTGTGTATCAGTTCAAGAAACAATGTGATATTAAACTTTGTATCTGTACAAGAGACATGTGATATGAAACATTTTATAAATACAAGAGACAATGTGATATTTAAACTTTATATCAGTTTGGAAGACACTGTATAAAACTTTTGTATCAAGTTCAAGAGACTTGAACTGTGTATCAGTTCAAGAAACAATGTGATATTAAACTTTGTATCTGTACAAGAGACATGTGATATGAAACATTTTATAAATACAAGAGACAATGTGATATTTAAACTTTATATCAGTTTGGAAGACACTGTATAAAACTTTTGTATCAAGTTCAAGAGACTTGAACTGTGTATCAGTTCAAGAAACAATGTGATATTAAACTTTGTATCTGTACAAGAGACATGTGATATGAAACATTTTATAAATACAAGAGACAATGTGATATTTAAACTTTATATCAGTTTGGAAGACACTGTATAAAACTTTTGTATCAAGTTCAAGAGACTTGAACTGTGTATCAGTTCAAGAAACAATGTGATATTAAACTTTGTATCTGTACAAGAGACATGTGATATGAAACATTTTATAAATACAAGAGACAATGTGATATTTAAACTTTATATCAGTTTGGAAGACACTGTATAAAACTTTTGTATCAAGTTCAAGAGACTTGAACTGTGTATCAGTTCAAGAAACAATGTGATATTAAACTTTGTATCATCAGTACAAGAGATACATGTAATGGGATAGAAAAATGTGTATCTGTTTAAGAATCACTAAACTTTGTATGAGTTGAAAAGACAATGTGATATAAACTTTGTATCAGTTCAAGAGACAATGTGATATAAACATAAATTTGTGTCAGTTCAAAATACAATGTGACACAAAGTTTATGGACTGATACAAAGTTAATATCATTTTAGGAGACAATGTGATATATATACTTTATTGTCAGCCTTGATCAAATGCTGGCCTTGTTTTATTATGATAGTGTCTTGTTTTATAGTTTGATAGTGATTGTTTTATTATGATATATATTTTTGGTTGCCTTATACCAGGCTGCCTATGTCTTGTAAAAATAAAAGATTACTTCACATTAATCATATATCTTTCGTCTTTCCACAGATGATAGTTTTTACCAAGACAAGGGCTATGTGCGGGTTGATCTACCCATGAAAAACTTCACCAAGTACATGGGTGAATCTGTGAGGATCAACTGTGAGATTACCGGTGATCCGCTCCCCAGATATTACTGGTACAGGAACGAGGTAGCGATCAGTGACAGCGACAGACGGTTCAAGGTCAAGCGAACCATGTGGGGCTCCAGGTGAGTTCTGTACTGTGATAGTGTGATTCATCAATTAAAGGGTCCCCTGAAGGTTTGTCCAGTGCCTTTTGGAGAAAACTTTGATTATAGCGTATAAACATTTTGAGGAGAATAAGGAAAAAAATTCAATCGCTGGACCTCTACATAAATGGTTGTTGAGCTGGAGCAAAAGTAATGCTTTGGGTTTTAACACCTACTTAGAGGTTTTTGTTCCATAACCATCCACCACTGGTGTCTGTTGGTCTGTTGGACACCGAGTCAAAACCAGAGACGTCACCTGCATCGGGAGGTCTAAACCTGATGGTGGAACGATCTTTTCGCCCCCTCCTCCAGATTTTGAGATCGACAACTCAACTGACCTTATGTTGATTGCTGCCCCAGATCCCCTAGCGTGATGCGCCTTTGGCATGTATTGATTTGATGGTATTTGGGGACATTTCTCCTCCACAGGTCAAATGATCTTCCTACGCCACTTTGATTAGAGGTTCAGCAATTTAGAAGGGTTGGTTGCTTCACAAACACCAGAAACCACATGTAGAAGTTTGTAGAATTGCCTTCTACTAGTCCGAATCCATTATACATTTGAAACGTGTACCGAGGACAAATTAACTTACCTGTCTGACTTTTCACCTTAAATGTGATTGCTCATGAAAAGATCCTGAGATTCATGGTACAATGTAAGGAAGTGGGATTTATACAAATGCCGTTGTCAACTGCAGTGAATACGGAGCCCAACAAGAAAATATTTGATTAAAATTTAAGTACCCATTGTCATATGCATTTAAAGAAATTCAGGGTACTTAACTTGTTGTATGCCAGCATAGACTTGCACAAGGTTAGCTATTAATAGACTCTTGTTTTACATCTTATGCCATGTGCCAAAATATAACTGCAATAGATGTGTTTATCGTAATGGTTCATAGTTCATTTTCGAGGTAAAATAGCATGTGTATGAAGTTAGACAAGGGTACTGTATTGTGACACATTGACGTGTAAAACCCATCTTCGCTCTTTAACTTTAATGGCTTTGCGAAACCACTCAGACAATTCCCGACATTTGGAAACAACTGTGAGTTGAACAGACTAAGAACGTGCCGACCCAGCCCTTTGTTGTATTGAATTTAGAGAGTTGCTTTGAGAGCTAAAAGTGTGGCGACTGGAGGAGTTTTGCTGGAAGTTACAAGAAATGCATACACGCAACATTCTCAGCATATCCCCTTCGAAATAGTCGCAAGGACATTTGTTGAAGTCATCAAAACAGAATCATGGGTAGCGCAAGCAAAAATGAAAATTCAGCCTTTTTTATGTTACCCGGTAGTAGTCATGCAATTTATTTTGTAGCTATAAAAATCTGCTCTTGTGGGTAAATTTATATGAAATAAAACGACAGTTTATCGCTGTAGACGATGGAGGTTACACATTTAATACATGTATGACTGGTTCTTGCGGACAAATAGTTCTTTCCCAGCATCAATTACGGCAAAAAGCATTTCCTTGTAGCGGAACTGCTGAAATAGAACCGGGCTTCTTTGGCAGGATTTAGAAAAGTGGTGGCTTTTTTAGCGGCTTAAGTTGCAGCCATTGTTGATCCCTGGCAGTTAGATATTGCCACGAAAAGCGTTGAAGCTTGATGGAAAAGGCTCTATTCTAACAAATTACTTCATCTGTTTAGTAAAGCCATTCCATAGATACTATCGTGTTCCATTGATCAGCTCTGTATTTGGTGAGCGCTCTCTTTGGCAAATGTGACTGTATGAATTCTTATCCTTCACGTTACAATCTGGGTTGTATACCGAATTATTCCATGTACCGGATTTGTGCTCAACTCTTATAGCAGTTTATCCATCATTGACATGGAATGTACACTTGTGTGGTAGAATCCCTGCAAGACTTGCTTATCATGTAAGCTTCGGCAACGCGAGACCTCAAGCTCCATCTGTTCGGCATTTTCCAAACTCTGTAGTCCATGGAGATCTGGCTGCCAGATTTTGCCCAGAAATTAAAACCTCGGCACATCTTAGATTGATTTGAGTCAATGTAGTTTTTACCCAAGCTCTCTCCACAGCATGTCTATTTGGGCCTTCCTGAATCTGTGGATCACAGCAAGCAAAGCGCCCATCTTACGACGGAAGTATAAACAGCTCCATTTTTCTCCAACAAGATTGGAATAAACATATCGGCCCCTCTAATGAGCACAGGTTCTCAGCATCCCGGAACAATAAGAAAACACCGAACAAAATGTCCTGACGTTTCGGCACTGTTTATTGTTTTTATTGGAGCGAAGGTTCGCTCACCGTGAGATAAAAGCTTAACTGACGTTAGTTTTGGGCAATTCTGGTAGCTACAATTCTCTCGTCACTCCACATATATTTATGTTTCTACCTGAGTGGAGTATTCTAGAGTTTGCCTGCTGTTTATTCCCACTATCGATGATTTCAAACCCCCGATAATAAGCAAGGTCTGTTCTCCAAGCGACTCTAAGCATCATATTGCTTACTCGCTGTACTTCGAAAATTACCCATACATTATACTCTTGGCTTAGAGTAAGGTATTGAAAAGCTCTGGGTTTTATTGTAATACAATGAAATTCATGGTTAATAAAGGAAAATAATCCTTAGTCCATTCGTCTCCAAATATCCAGAGCTTGTTCGACTATTACCACGACGGTGCTAGCATTCATGACTCTCGGAATGATTTAGCCAATGCGATCTATAACGTTAACAGCAGTGTTAACAAGACAGTACAGTGTTCTGTGCTGTATTAAGCTGGTGACTGGGTATACATTCTCCTTGTCTGCAATGTGATACTATTCCGATTGATTCACGACCGCGACTTGGATTCCAATGGTGAGAGGAAATACCATGAATATAATGGTAGCTCTACGCAGTAATTTCTACCTCCAATAGATCAATAGAGCGGCGAGCTTTCTTCCCCGCAGGAGAGAGATTTAGAGCGAAAATCCCCCATAATCTGGTGTGAAAATTGATGTTTGTGTGCGGCATTACCTTCACACTTCGTACAAATATTTACCCACCTTTCTCCCATTCAGACGAGATATGTAAATATAATATAACGTCTGCCGCGGCCATATCCATTGGTATTAGCAGGCATTATGGAGCGAGTTTACTAGGCGGGACAGCCATGATCCCTGGTGTAGATTCTGGGTTCATCGGGTCGGTTGGACTGTTCCTTTAATTTCCTTCAGCCCACTAAAGACGGCATTCACTAATAGAAAACTAGAAAATGGACGAATAATAAAATAGAATCGTCTCAAAGAAAATCCTGTTTAGAAAAAATCTACTGATCCTAAAAAAAACTTTTGCTGTCATTGCAAATCTGAGAGTATTAATGCCAAATAAAATCAAATATTTGAGTAACCTCTTTAAATGTTTAAATGGGGTCTGTACATACATTAACAAGGCATTCAACTTCGCTCATGTTTTACTGCATTCCTTAGCAAGACCTTAGAAATAAAGATCCTTTGGTTGACTTGGCTATTTGAAATTGGTGATTTGGGAATTTATGAAGCTTTGGAACTCCCTTTTGAGAGATGAAATTGTTATACTAAGGCCACACCTACTTTATATTTGTTTCACGGGCAGATTTAATATTTTTTTGCACGTGATAATAAAAGTAAAAATATAACTACATTTGAAGTTCGCCCCATTCTTTCTGTGGGTAGATGAATTTCCACTTGTCTGGTCCAGTTTATTGTTAGCCCACCATCACCAGATGGTGGGCTGTTCAAATCACTTTTCGTCCGTGGTGTACCGTCCATCAGTCATCCGTCCGTAAACAATTCTTGTTATCGTGATTTCTCAGGAACTACTGCATGGATCTTTCTCAAATTCGGTACACAGGTTCCCATTGGGGTCTAGTTGTGCAAGATGCCTTTTCTGGTCTGATTCGAAAATGCAATAGGGCCACCAGTCGTCCATCTTGGATTTCTCCATGAAACTTTGTTATCGTGATTTCTCAGGAAGTACTGTATGGATCTTTCTTAAATTTGGTACACAGGTTCCCCTTGAGGTCTAGTTGTGCAAGATACCTTTTTTTGGTCTGATTTGAAAATACAATATGGCCGCCAGTCGTCCCATCTTGGATTTCCCCATAAAATTTTGTTATCCTGAATTCTCAGGAAGTACTGCATGGATCTTTCTCAAATTCGGTACGCAGGTTCCCCTTGGGGTCTAGTTGTGCATGATGCCTTTTCTGGTCCGATTCAAAAATCTAATATGGCCGCCAGACATCCATTTTGGATTTCCCATGTCCATCTTTAATTCCCCCAAAAAACTTGATCGTGAATTCTCAGGACGTACTTCATGGATCTTTTTTTCAAATTTGGTACACAGGTTCCCCTTGGGGTCTAGTTGAGCAAAATGCCTTTTAGTCTGATTGTAAAATCCAATATGGCCACCAGTCGTCCCATCTTGGATTTCCCCATAAAATTTTGTTATCCTGAATTCTCAGGAAGTACTGCATGGATCTTTCTCAAATTCGGTACGCAGGTTCCCCTTGGGGTCTAGTTGTGCATGATGCCTTTTCTGGTCCGATTCAAAAATCTAATATGGCCGCCAGACATCCATTTTGGATTTCCCATGAAATATGGTTATCATGAATTCTCAGGAACTACTGCATGGCTCTTTGTGAAATTTAGTACACAGGTTCCCCTTGAGGTCCAGTTGTGCAAGATACCTTTTTTGGTCAAATACCCAATGATGACACGTGCAAAAAAAACAACAAAACGAAGATGAAGGATCCTCCGGACATTCACTTTCAGATTAACTTTGTTCATTTCACTTGTACTATAACAACCGACATTAAGTACAGTTTCTTGAATTCTTGAAACTCCTGAAACTCCAGTTTATTGTTAGCCCACCATCACCAGATGGTGGGCTGTTCAAATCACTTTTCGTCCGTGGTGTACCGTCCGTCAGTCATCCGTCCGTAAACAATTCTTGTTATCGTGATTTCTCAGGAACTACTGCATGGATCTTTCTCAAATTCGGTACACAGGTTCCCATTGGGGTCTAGTTGTGCAAGATGCCTTTTCTGATCTGATTCGAAAATGCAATAGGGCCACCAGTCGTCCATCTTGGATTTCTCCATGAAACTTTGTTATCATGAATTCTCAGGAACTACTGCATGGATCTTTGTGAAATTTAGTACACAGGTTCCCCTTGAGGTCCAGTTGTGCAAGATACCTTTTTTGGTCAAATACCCAATGATGACACGTGCAAAAAAAAAAAAAAAACGAAGATGAAGGATCCTCCGGACATTCACTTTCAGATTAACTTTGTTCGTTTCACTTGTACTATAACAACCGACATTAAGTACAGTTTCTTGAATTCTTGAAACTCCTGAAACTAAAAAGATAATATCTTGATGTTTTCCAGTGTCCCTTTTTAGCTCATCTGGGCCGAAGGCCCGATGGGCTTATGTCATGGCCTGATTGTCTGTCGTCCGTCGTCCGTCGTGCGTCGTCCGTCGTCCGTCGTCCGTAAACATCTTCTTCTCTGAAACCGCTTGGCCGATTAAGCTGAAACTTGGCATGCATGTTCCCCCCAATGAGTACACCAGAATTTGTTCATGCCGTGTCGATACGATTTTAAATATGGCCGCCATGGCGGCCATCTTGAATTTACCATTGAAACATTGTTATCGCGATTTCTCAGGAACTACTGCATAGATCTTTCTCAAATTTGGTACACAGGTTCCCCTTGGGGTCTAGTTGTGCAGGATACCTGTTGTGGTCTGATTCACAAATCCAATATGGCCACCAGGCGGCCATCTTGGATTTCCCCATGAAACATTGTTATTGCAATTTCTCAGGAACTGCTTTGTGGATCTTCCTCAAATTTGGTACACAGGTTCCCCTTGGGGTCTAGTTGTGCAAGATACCTTTTCTGCTCTGATTCGAACATCCAATATGGCCACCAGGCAGCCATCTTGGATTTTCCTATGAAACTTCGTTATCGTGATTTATGAGGAAGTACTGCATGGATCTTTCTCAAATTTGATACACAGGTTCCCCTTAGTGTCTAGTTGTGCAAGATACTTTTGTGGTCTGATTCAGAAATCCAATATGGCTACCAGGCGGCCATCTTGGATTTCGAGATGAAACATTGTTATCTCGATTTCTCAGGAAGTGCTGCATGGATCTTTCTCAAATTTGGTACAGAGGTTCCCCTTGGGGTCTAGTTGTGCAAGATACAATTTGTGGTCTGATTGAAAAACCCAATATGGCCACCAGGCGGCCATCTTCAATTTGCCAGTGAAATCTTGTCATCATTATTTTTCGTTAACTACTGCATGGATCTTTCTCAAATTTGGTACACAGGTTCCTCTTGGGGGTCTAGTTGTGCAAGATACCTTTCCTGCTCTGATTCGAACATCCAATATGGCCACCAGGCGGCCATCTTGGATTTCCCTATGAAACTTCGTTATCATGATTTATCAGAAAGAACCGCATTGATCTTTCTCAAATTTGATACACAGGTTCCCCTTGGGGTCTAGTTGCGCAAGATACAATTTGCGGTCTGATTGAAAAATCCAATATGACCACCAGGCGTCCATCTTGGATTTCCAGATGAAACATTATCGCGATTTCTCAGGAACTACTGCATGGATCGTTCTCAAATTTGGTACAGAGGTTCCCCCTTGGGGTCTAGTTGCGCAAGATACAATTTGTAGTCTGATTGAAAAATCCAATATGGCCACCAGGCGGCCATCTTGGATTTCCAGATGAAACATTGTTATCGTGATTTATCAGGAAGTACTGCATGGATCTTTCTCAAATTTGGTACAGAGGTTGCCTTGGGGTCTAGCTGTGCAGTATACCATATATGGTCTGATTGAAAAATCCAATATGGCCACCAGGTGGCCATCTTGGATTTCCCCATGAAATTTTGTTATCGTAAATTCTTAGGATATTACTGCATGGATGTTGATACACAGGTTCCCCTTGTGGTCCAGTTGTGCAAGATACCTTTTTTGGTTCATTTCGAAAATCCAATATTGCCGCATCTTGAATTTCCCATGAAACTTTATCATAAAATCTCAGGAAATAACTGCATGGATCATTTTATAGTGTTCAGGGGGGACAACACAAGTTAGAAACTCATCTGCAACACATAATAAAAATTGGTTCTGGTTATTGCTTATACAGCTTACTGACAATCACACATTATATTTTGGTATAATTGCCTTTATTCCATAACCTCCAATTACAATCATGAATTTGCAGCTTGACCTGTGAAATCTACTATGTTGCCATTTTGTTCAGGGGAGACAACGCAAGTTAGAAAATCATCTATTGCAGTTCTTCAGTAAAAATTTCTCGCAGCCACTTTCTCCAGTTATAGCCAGATGAGCGCTACAGTGCCGTGGCACTATCTTTCCATCTTTTTCGCTCAAATTCGAAATTCTGAAAACAAAATAACAAATCAGTGGTTTGTTCTCAGTAACAATGGACAAAAAGATCCTCTAGTCATTAGCATTAGCTTGCAATTATCGGACATTGGTGGGCGCCAAGATCCTTCAGGATCTCTCGTTCTTTTTATTGTCACCTCCAATCTTGAAAATAATATCCGCCCTTGAAACAAAAAATGAAATTGGTGTGGCCTAATTGTAAAATAGAAGAAACAATCGATCATCGTTAGGTAATCAATCGTCAGTCGCAAAAGAGTGCATCATCTGGTGTACATGTAACTGTCAAGGAGTAATATCAGTTCTGTCGGAAAAACCCTCTCCATAGGCCTAGATGGACAGCTAGATTGTTATTCAATTCAATTATTGACAGCTCGTGAATATGTAGTTCATGTGGATTCTATAGAAATAATTGGCACGAAATGTGGGTACATGTAGACATGTGAGTCTATACAGCATGTGTGAAATAATAGCTATGTAACACCTTTCCAGACGAACTGGATTTATTGGACACGATCTAGAAATAATTGGAACTCTCCTGGGTCTAATCTTCAGATTTCTCCAACCTCTGATTTTTACAGGATCCGCATTACCGATCTCACGCCCGATGACTCTGGGAACTACACCTGCATAGGGCGTAACATCTTCGGAATGGCCAAAACTGTTGGAACTCTGAACGTGAAAAATGGTAAGCTAGTATAACAGAAGAACATACATGCACTTGGCATGTAGTTAACTGGAGTAATGGCACAGACAATGTTTCCAATAATTTCCGGTTTGAGAAGCGAGCCCCCATGACATTGACCTTGACCATTGATAATTTTAGTACCTGTTGGAACTCTGAATGTGAAAATGGTAAGCTAGTATAACAGAAGAACATACATGCACTTGGCATGTAGTTAACTGGAGTAATGGCACAGACAATGTTTCCAATAATTTCCGGTTTGAGAAGCGAGCCCCCATGACATTGACCTTTGACCATTGATAATTTTAGTACCTGTTGGAACTCTGAATGTGAAAAATGGTAAGCTAGTATAACAGAAGAACATACATGCACTTGGCATGTAGTTAACTGGAGTAATGGCACAGACAATGTTTCCAATAATTTCCGGTTTGAGAAGCGAGCCCCCATGACATTGAACTTTGACCATTGATAATTTTAGTACCTGGCATATTGTCTCATTATTATGGAACCACTGAATCAAAAATGGAATTTAGATTATTTCCAGATTTTTAGGCTACCGTGACCTTGACCTTTGATCTATTGACCGCCATTTTGGTACTCGACATCTTTATCCGGTTGAAATTTGAGAGAAATGTTGACAGTTAACCGATATCGCCAGTTATAGCTGATATTGTCCAACAAGCACGAGAGATAAAGGGAGACAACTGGGATAGCACATCGTTGTGGGGTGGCTCCTGTAGAAATAACTTTGCAATTAAATTTGTATTTCAATTAGATGCTTTGGGGTGACAATGAATTCCAATGAGACATTCTCCGCGTTGAAATCTGAGAGGTCCTGTGATAGTGATTAGTTTATTTGAGTCCAATATTTTGAAGGATCATCCTGCGTTACAGTAACTGGGGTACATTTGTGACAGGATATAACTTGAGGATTTTAGGTACCTTTCTGTATTTTTTTGTATTTTTTTATCTGAAATGTTAAAATCGAGCAAAAATAGTTTACATGTACATGTAGTTGTCATCCATTGAAATTTGCCTTTCTCAAGGGACGATTATGTTACTTGATCATATATGAAGTAAAGATCAGATCGAGGCGAGCAAAGGCCCATTGGTTTTTACGCTGATGGCAAGATTATCTTGGAAGAATTTCTCTAAAGCGAATTCATCGAGTTGGAAGCAACACTTGGACTGCGAGACGGAATATTTTACGAGTGCTTCAATAAAAACAACATGAATTGCAGCTGCTTGAGATTTCTGCATGTATATTGCTCCATTATTTGCTACAGTAACAGCGAAATTCTGCGAACATACCAGTTAATTGTCAATTTTTAAACCAATTCACATGCTGCATGGACCAACGGCAGGGGAAAAAATTGCTTAGAAGGCAATAGAGATTTTGATGTCTTATGCCAGACCCCAAACAAATTGCACTAAAATTGTAGCAAGTACAGCAGAAGATCCAATCTGCATATAATGCATGGTTTTCTGATAAATGCGCCGATTTTATATGACCCTTCTGCTGGTCGATTTGAAGCCACCATTATTCTGAGTGAATGAATGAATCTCATTGTTTCAAGTTCATCCGATTTTTCTTCATCCATGCAAAATGGTGGATTAATCTGATCGACAAAATCTTTGGTCTCACCTAAAAAAATTCCCGGGTTGAACAGAAGAAATTTGGACACAAATGGACCAGATTGATGTGGAGAAAATTATTCATAATTTGGATAAATTGAAATAAAATTAAGCAACAGATTTTTTTCTATATTATTTGAATTGTTTGAACCAATGAATAGGCTCCGGTGATTTAGATTGAATAACACTTGATGGCTGCGATGGAAAGATGGCAACCTTTCCATTTTCCACCAAAACACAGAAAAGATATCCAGAGATAATGCAATTCGGACATAACTTCACATAACCCGAGAGACGTGTTTGGATAATTCCTTCCTCAAGTGGTCTTTACGCGGACGTGACTGCAGTTAAATTCTACTCGGGCCGATTTGTCAGAATTAGGGTTGATTTGTTTGCTGCTATCCATTTATCCACTTCAAAAAACATTATCTTTCTGTCATAGGCAAAAACTCCTTGTAAAGTATTGTTCTCTATTGCTTTCAGAACCGAATCCGGACGCTGGGAAAACATCCGATGTTGATGATCCATTTTCAAAGAGTGACCTTCCGGGGTCGGACCATTACTCACGAAATGGCGAAGATGATGAGTAAGCTTGCTGGGATAATTTATATATTTTTTTTTTTCATTCAGTAGTTGTACATTGATATCGATGAGGACCTAGCTCATTTTGCGACTACATTAAAATTGTCAATTATACAGAATTTTCAGAATTCAAATTATTTTATTCGCCGAGACCGCTTAACGAATCCATCCAAAAAAAACCAAACTTTTTTTGTGCTCTTATCTGGGGTCCAGAAATTGTAGGGGCCGATTTCTATCTACGCAGAATTATTATTGACACAGATGAAGTAGAGGCAGCTTTGATTTAGTTTCCTTGGCTAAGCTGGAATGTAAATCATGTTTGACATGTTAAAGTGTTCTGTAGTTTCGGACCTGAAAAAATTCTGCAATCTGAGGCAGACAAGACGTGGAGGAAAAACTTAGAGAAAAACGAGAAGCCAAGAAAAACGTCCACGCAGTCAATGCAGATTGAAATGAAAATCCTGATTTTTCTTCGGAAACTGGATAGGATGTTTTTCCTGTTTTGTTTTTTTTCTCAAACCTGGTTACAATTTCCAAAAGAAGTGTTGTCTGGAAGTGCCATTCTTCAGTTACAATTTCCAAAACTACTGGTGTCTGGAAGTGCCATATCTCCAGTGATGGCAAGGGATCTTGTCAGATCCTTTAAGCTAAGTAGGATTTGATTAAGTGAGCACTTGTGGGTAACCCGTGGACTTGCAGGCCTAATTCCCCTAGCATCTGGAACTAAGTAGCACTTTAAGTAAAACATGGAACATGATTTCTGTTTAATACAATAGTCCAGACCTGGAGATCTGGAAGAATTTCTGTGTTAAAAGCCATAGAACTTGATTTATTAATATAATAATTTAATACAGTTTTATGTTGTATCCCATTTTCAAAGTTGACCCACCCTCATTTTAATGCTCCACACTATGAGTGTCCATGTGTACAGGGGTCAAAATACCAAAGAATTCCAACCTGTCGCAGGTGACAGGTAAATTATTTTTCTACCTGTCTCTTGAATTATCAAATTTGATTCATTATATTTACATCAAGTAGAATGAAATTTTTCCTGACTTTATATTTGTCAAAGGTGAGGATGGTTTCGCAGACTAGATGCACAAAAATACCATGTGACTTGGATAAATGTT
The DNA here is from genome assembly GCA_036873755.1 of Hanleya hanleyi. Classification (NCBI taxonomy): domain Eukaryota; kingdom Metazoa; phylum Mollusca; class Polyplacophora; order Lepidopleurida; family Hanleyidae; genus Hanleya; species Hanleya hanleyi. The sequence continues at coordinate 52,717 of JAVTVY010040501.1, read as the reverse complement.
TCATCTGTCACAGAGACAGGTAGTTTTCTTCTCAGCCAGTTTTATTTCCGCCTGTCAACTACAAAATCTACCTGTCCAGGACATGTGGACACCCTATTATTTTGATCCCTGTATGGAGAGAATACTGCTTGAGCATGGGACTTGGCAAAATGTCAGTGTTGACAGTGTCAGTTTTCAAAGGGTTTACAATAGTAGCAGGAGGAAAAGAAGGCGAAAGATTCTGGTTGGTTTTGACATGATTCCTGTATTTTCAGTGGTCATATTCCCAGGTTTCACTTTAACAGCAGATTGACCACCCCTCACACTGAATCCATGATATCCGCATAATGAATATTTCCCTCGTTTCGAAGGATATGCATCTCGTTTCCATACTTCGCAACAAAAAAGTCAACCTGAATTCCAGACCCTTCCACTGAAAATTTATGAGGAACTTGTTGTTTTCTTACTTTGAGAGGATAGATCAAGGACTGCTTATCTCGGGTGTCAGGACGTGACTGAAGTATCATTTCTTCCTATGGCATGGTGCTTCAGTGAGGCAGCACTAGAAAAGGTGACACTGGGATCACCCTGCCACATTTAGACACTGTTGGGACAGGACCAATTTTTTTTAAGGCCACATTAAATCCTACACGCTCTCTCAGTCACCCACCTAAACTGCCCACCATTCAAACTGACTGTCACCATATGAGAGTGAAATAATATAACCTAATGTGACATTAAAGCGAACACTCCCCCCCCACTCGCCCCATGGGGCTTCCGGGGATTGACCTGGGCTGTTGTTGTGCACACCGCAGGTCATGGTAAGAATAGACCTCAGCTCCACAGACAGCTTGTCATAAAAGGCGACCAACTGAGGCACCCATGGGGTTCCCGGGTGTGAAAAGGAATAGGATCCCACCTGTGTGGTTCCCGGGTGTGAAAAAGAGTACGACCCAATGTCGTGATATGACTGAAATATAGTTGAAAGCGACATTAAATCATATTCACTCACTCACTCACTCCCCCCCCCCCTCCGCCCCAACCTAAACCCTCTTAGAATCTCAAGTTGCTATCATTTCTCTGTATCAATGAGTTGGAGCATGAGCTACTCATAATGTCTGCACAATACAACAGTGACCAGTATTGCTTACGGTCAAACTGATCGTGGCAGGGATTGATGATACCTGTGGATATTTATACGTTATGACTATCAATTAACGATCACCTTTGGCTGGAGATGAGCAGGTCGTGATGTTCAATTAGTTCCACATATTGAGACATCTGTTTACATCCTGCTGTCATCTCCCATGTATCTCGTTGCACCCTCCAGCTTGTCCGATATTTCTTAGAAGCGGATTTCAACATAGCCTGCATGGAGCGATGAAGTGCAACCTCAGTTTAATAAGAGGACCATGTTTTAATTAACGGGAGAATGACCGTTATTCTAATTAAGCCTGCACGAGTGTGTGCTTGCTTCGAGCAATGGTATGGGAAATTTGATATTTCCAGATAATACAAATACCGTATTTCAAACCGAAGGCTTGTATTTGTGATTCTACTATTGAAGTTAGGCATTGGAAACAGCGACTGGTGGTGTTTTGTTGAGGACTTGCCAGACAATATTTCTGGTATCAGAAATATGACCAAATTGATTTCAGCCTTATTGAAGCAGGTTAGGAAGATACAAGATCAACGGGACATAGCAATCGATCAATTTGTATAACAAAAATTGAAAAGACTTCCCAAGATGTGGGCTCATTATACGTTGCCATGGTTTCCGCAATAACACTTCCGTTGTTTTGGTCACTGTTGTCAAATGCTATCATATTCATACAGGTATTATGCAATAAGTAAGTCAAAAGCCTACAGCTTCCAGGGCAATTACCGTTATGCGTCAACTCTGTCCAATCCGCGGTCAACTGGAAGCAGCGTTGGCATGAATTCTTGAACCCTGATTGTAATGCCTTCCGGGTAAATATATACTTGATCTCCTGTGGTGTCCTGTTGCCGTGGATATTATTTTCCGTTTCTGATATGTCCAATCTAGTTAGACATACAAGGTCCAATGCACAATCGTTACCTAAGAGACGTCAGTTATGAAATGGGTTCCGCACTCTGCAATTTTGATTTTATTTCCCTCAGGGTTTCCGACCCCCTTTGATCCAGGGACCATTCAGTGAATCAGTTTTTGATATCATGATCAGATTTCATGTAATAAAACCTATATTGCTCAAGGTGGTTTGGGAAAATGAATTGTAAAACTTCTTTATGCAGTATTCCTTGATGGGCAGAAATAATGGGCTATATATTGCGTAACAGCTTGAAGCTGTTTGGTTATCCAACATCAATTTACTGCAAAAAAAAAATTCCTTTCTGATTGTTTGCAAGTTACTTTCTTAAGATATGGTCCGTGGATGAGGTAATTATTTATGTGCATTTCATATTTGTATAATACCATGTTTTTGTGATTAAAATTGTTGTAGTCGATCCACTGGAACATCCAAGTGCTGATGCTATATACACTATAAAAATATTTGCGTCACAACAAACTCACAGCAGTACATGTATGACCGGAACTGAAGAAAAACATTTTCCTATTTCCTTCTAAGTTTTGAATTCGTTTCCCGATAAAGAAAACCTTCGGTGGATTTTTTTAATTTTCGTATTAATTTGATCTTGTTTATTATATTCATTCATGCATTGTGCATTTGGAAATGGTGACATCCCCTTAGACCACAGCTTTGTGCAGTACAGAGGTGATCGCTGACATTGATCTGTATCATAAAGTGTCACCTCCTGGAACCCGAGGAAGGGTCGCAATTACACAAGTTGATGAAGTGCTGTGAATGTGTTGTTGTATGCAGGGCGGTGAATCTGATTGACCTTTGGCCTATGTTGCTTTGCTATTTACACGCTTCATTCATCTTGTGTTCAGAGAGCTCGATTTCAGATGTTTATTAGCCTTGCTAGTAAACATGTAGAGATGGTAGCAGGCATATTGCAGCTCTTTGATGATGGAGGTAAAATATATGCATGCACCTTTTGATTGGCTCTGACAGTCATGCTAACTCAATTAGAGGCTGCGAGGTACATGCACATGGCATCCTGTGCCAGCGGACAGAAACGGGTCTCGGCAGTTCACAGAGTGAGCGTGGGATGTGAACTGACAGAAGCACATGTAGTCGAGTCGAACCCAGACATGTGATGTTGATGGGTACAAGACTATCGCGGTGCAGCACGTTGTCAGGCCCATGACAGAATCGTAATTAAACGCCGTTCTTATTTGTCATTGAGGTGTGCAGGCAGACTGAGTGGCTGATGAAAGCTGGAGATAGAGTACCACACTCAAGGATTCCACCATCCCTTCTTAGTTAGATCCCAGCTAGTGTACATGTACACACTGCATTCTCAATCTGCCCCATACACCAGCGACATCCTTATTAGGTCCAGGTGTATACATTAACATTATCCAACAACAAGGATGCAGACTTCTCAAGTTATAACTTTGCCTGCCCAGGAGATATGAGCCTCACCAAAAATGCGAATTTTTAGGCGTCATTTTTTCATACAATTTTCACATTTTTGTTTCGTATAACAGCCTACCATTATACATTTCACCCTTCACGGAACCAAGTCTAGAAAAATTGTGAAATTACTGACGCCTTTTTCCGCAAACTGGAGCAATTTTGAACGATTCTTGGTTATTTTAGAAATAAATTCATGAAAATGCCTTGATGCGTGAGATTTTCATGTAGCTGTGTGAGAGCATGAGACAGATCATGATGTCAAATGCGCGAGTATAACACCGAATGCGTGAGGGTTGATGGGACTGAGAATGAAGTTCTACTTAAGCCCATCACCTATCCTCATTGCTCAAGCGAGCATCCCCCCCCCCCCGTCTCTCGTGTTTGTAAAATCTGCAAGATCATCACTCAATTGCGATTTTCTTAACGTAATTAATGCGAGTGATCAGCCCCGCCAATATCACTCTGCATAATGCATTTCCTGTTTTGAGGAGAGTGATCTATAGCTCTCGTGGAGAAATAGTTGGGAGAACGATGGAGAGCGATCACTCTCCTTATAACCAGGACACTTCCCTCTTCAACCATAACGATCAAAATTACACTTCGCAGGCACCCCACACATGTAGCTTCTAGTTCTCGAGATGTACATGTGTAGATACAAGATCATTAACACAAAAATTTATCTGTTGCATTCGACATCAATTTCAATACACTTCAACAGTATAAAATTTCAGACTCCCATCAAACAAAATGCTTCTAATATGTACCAGTAATTGGTTTAAATATAATTTATTCATCTTGATGAAAGGGGAGCGCATTAAGACAGCTTATTATTGCGTCTCCCCAGTACCCAGTTGACGCGTACCAGTAATTAATGTGGGAGTTGTGATTCAACCATGGTGATAGGTCAGTTTATATCTATCAATGGGTGGGTGGAGTGAGATGGGGTAAAATTGAAGAGGAATTTGAAGACAAAGTGCTGATAAGCTCCATGGATAGCTGTTTCATGTACTGCAGCTATCCCAAGTGAAAATTTGATTACGGTCAATAAAAATAAAGCAGTATGAAAAGTTTTGAACTTTATATATATGATTATGTGACTACTTGAATACACATAATTATCTATTTTGTATCTTTTATTCCTCAGTTACTATGATCCGGGGCCAGAAGGGGGATTTTGTCAGCCGTACCGAGGGGCTACCTGTTCAAAGTTTGTGGGAAACAAAAGCATCTATGTGACGTCCAGAATTATGCAAAGTCGAAAAGAGGAGAGATTTATAGGTATGCTACATAATCATAAAGGGAAACAACCACGATTCTCACAAGTTGATTATTCGTAAATTACCAATAAATGCTGTGATACTGAATCCTAGCTAGGTCATAAGTTCATAACCCGCAATATTCAATACAGATAATGGACCATGCTAATGAGAGTTGGAAATGTGCAACACACATTTGTCAAACTGCCAAAATAGATCAACACACTGATATATTGAGCATGTTGAGAGCAGATTGGGTCGTCAGTGTTGCCACTCCCAGGTATATTAGCAGGTACAGAATTTTGATTCATCTTTGATTTGCATGTAATCACACAGTCCTTTCTCATTCCCCCCGAAGTATAATCAAAGTTGATCTCCATTAACAAGGACAGTCTTCCTAATAGGAGCTCTTTTCATAAGGAGGAGGAAAAGTACATGGATACATGTGTAACTCAGAAACCACTTCACCTCCAAGACTGTTTGTGTCATAGTTGAACAAAATGGCCAGTAAATAGAGAATTATTCATATTTTCATTGACAAATATTCAGGAGAACATCGTAAATGTTTGACACTGGGCCAATATAAATGCCAAATATATTGAATTTCTGGGAATATTTTGGCATCACATGACTGAATAATTGCATTATTGGTCTGCTTAGATGCTATTCATGGTCCGAATGCTGCATTAGCAGTTCATTGTTTGGGTGCTGAACAAATTTGCCGTATCAAATGGCAGGAATTAATTGTATTAGTACCAGTATATCCAGGGAAATTCGGGAGACGAGAAAATGGGATAAAAAAGGAAAAAGGGAAAAAACAGCACCCAGATGACCATTTATTGCCTCTTTCCAGTATGTCAGGACCTCCCAACTAAAATGATCCTGTCTTGCCTTTATAATTTCAAATTTGCTTCCTAATTCAGAGAGCAGCCTAGCGTAATTGGGATGGGCCGCTAAGTGGCATTTAACTAAACAGAGGCTGGATTTGACAGTAATATTCTCCGATAGTAATGTTATAATATTTCATCAAAACGATAATTGGATTTACTCATCTGGCCATGACAAATTGAACATTCACTGTTAATATTTCCCAATGCCAGCATGTGGTGATATTTCCCGCATTTTAACGAAATTTAGTCTCCGGTGTACTTGTCGTCACTGGCTGCAGTAATGTCAATAATTGTGGGGGAAGCCATTAGGGAATCCCCTGGTAGTTGGTCGGAACATCTGTCGTGAAATTCCATCCTTGATTCGGATTGATGGCGTTTCAAAAACAGAATTACTTCTTTCCCTCGTATGGATATAATAATAATTCCACGCTCTCTGCCGTTTTGAGTATCGGCCTATCTTACCACGGACTGTTCACGCTAACATAAATAATAACCTGTATTATTGAATTGTTAGGTTTATTTATTGTCCCATATAATATTGCCTGAAACATGATAAGGGGATATAAATCATCCAGATCAATAGCCTAAAATGGCGAATAAGGTAATTATTATTTTTCCCAGGCAAATATTGCAAGTTAGGATATTGCCACTTAACTGCGAAAAACATGATCTCCCCAAATTATAATCTACTTAACGTTTTTCTTTTTCTTTTTTTCTGACAAGAACAAACTAAGTTTAATATATAGAGCTCTTTTACACTAAATTACATGAGTAATGTGACTAACGTAACAGGATCTACGAAGTAGGGTGAGAAAGATGACTTGGGGAACCAAGCGTAATGTTGTAGATCACCCAGAGGACTTGGGGGACCAAGCGTAATGTTATAGGTCACTTAAGTAGGTCAAATTTTCATCAAAAGTAGCTCAGCTGGTAACAGTCCCCTAATGCACGTTCATGCCAAAAATCAAGGTTCTAATGTCAACGGTTCTCCTTATTTTGCCGACGAAACGATTCGAATGGACTCACGGACTACCGGACAATTTGCAAATGAGAGTCTACTTCGTAAGAATAGGCCTCTTCTATATTAACTGTACCTTCAAAAAGAAAATTATATTTAATTGTATCATTGATAGTGAATACAAATAAGAAGGAAACAATAATTTGTAAAGCTTGATTTGCGATTGTTTCAAAATACGAATTGCATGTAAGTATTATATGTCAGACAAACCTAATGCTGTGGTTCTGCTATTGTTTCGAAATACGAGTTACATTGCCAATCCAATGGTCCAGTTGTGCAGTTGAATTATTTCTGCAAGTTGCACCTTAATTTAACTAAAAGTTATGTCAGTTAACAAAAATAATGCATATCAATGCAAACGAACATCCCAGAACACTATTTGAAGCGAATAGATCAATAAGTTTTAGTTCATTGTTTCACAATAGTTAGAAACTCTGATGTAATGAGAATCAAATAATTTCTCTCAGCGGCCATTGCTTATCCCCCCAGGCAATCTTGATAAATTAATATGCTATCAATGCTCCCCAATCGTACATGTCGCTATATAGGATCTTAAGTATTTCAATTGAATTTGGTGTTCTGAGCACCCATACCATGAATATTTAATAGCATTATGACATCATGGTCGCAGCTGGACTCATTCACTTGCAGTCGGGGAGGGGAGATAGGGTCACTGTGTTCATTTACCCTAATGCTTACACCAAAGACCAATCCATATATCTACCTCGTATTATGGTGGCATGATGTCGGAACCGCGGCTCGTGAAAAGAGGTCAGCGCGGTGTCTAATTCGGCTGAGCCAACCAAAAATTCTCTATCATTAATGTTCCCTTCAAAGCACAATGACGCTTTCTCAGGATTGGTTGACACTCAAGTTACTGCAAGACTTAGATTCTTCAAGCAACATATCCAAATGGGCGAGCAGATAGGATTTAATTTTAATTAGATTTCCTTCCATGTATCTGTCCCAAATGTTTCATTTTCGGTTGCATCAAAAACTGAATGTAAACTTATGCCATATACATGCAATTATTGAAACATTCTGTTTTCCAGCGGCCTTTACCATCATTGCCTCCCTGAGCAAGCTATCGAGGAAGTGTCACGAGTATGCCATACCGTCTCTTTGTTACCATGCCTTTCCGCTGTGTGACGAGAGCGGGAGGCGTCAGAGGCCGAGGAAAATCTGTAAAGACGAGTGTGAGATATTGGAGAAGGACATTTGTCGAGAAGAATATATCAGAGCCAAGGAGTACCCTCTTATAGGTAGTTTATATCTGCCATGATCAGGACCATATATAGTAAAACTTGTTCAAACTGGCATCTTAGCGAGCTAAAAGAATTTTGCTTTTCATTAAATAATTACCCTTAGAGGATCGACGTGATCCGTGGAGTTTTTGGGCCAATGCCAACTGTCTATACACATTACATCAGATCTTTGCCCTGTTTGTACGAGTCAATGAAATTATCTGTTAGTGTTTTGCCAAGAAACCAGACACAAGGGTAAACACCCAGACAGAAAGGGCACGAATGTGGGATGCAGCACGAGATCTGATCGCAGCTGTGGAAATTAGCTACATTATTTCTCGCACTCATATCACATTGTTGTTTGTTGTTGTTTCTGCTGAAGATCGATATTACAAACGGCCTAAACGTATTTGAAAGGAATAGAATCAGTGATACTTCGCAGGGGAAAAAAGGGTCTCTCCTTTGGGATGGGAAACACTCCGATGTCACCATCAAAGGCCGCTTGCTTTCGCCTTCGATATTATGTCTGGTGGGGCCTTGAATCTGTACGATTCTCTCAATAATACGGCTCTATACAGATATCATTGTATATTCTCGTTAATTTTAGTGCTAATTTAATGCAAAAAAAAATCAAATGCTAAAAGTTTCATTGAAATCGCAACATTTATGACGTTCTAGCTGCTATTACAAAGTTAGATCGCTGTTGTCCAGATTATGGAAATGATTATGTAATTGCAGGTAATCAGGTTGTTTTACCAAACTGTGATGAACTAGACGACCCCGGCACACCTGGCGCCAGCAGCTGTATCAGGATAGGGATACCCGGGATCCCAATAGGGGGTAGTCATACGAGGCCCGGACAGGATCAGTATGTACCTGGCCAGTTTGATCACAAACCTAAGACCGGTAAGAGGAGAAATCCCTAAATTCATTTTAAGATGAAATATTGTAAATATCCTCCGTTTAAAAAAGATTGAGCCATTTCAGGATTGAAATTCAAAAAAAAAATGTTCCAGCTCACGGTTAAATATTTTTACCATTCTTGTTAATACTGTTATGCAGGTTGAATAAGGCTATCCCTCTAATAATTCAATCCCCCTATCAATATTCAATCACCCTCAATTTTGGGGACAGAATTCAAGTGGTGGTTCTAATAAAGTTGATCGCCCTCTAAAATCATTGAAATAATGAAGAAACAATGGATTATTCTTTTAACATGAATTTTAACCATATTGTCAACTTCCTGTTTTTGAATAAATTTGATCACCCCTAATTTTATAGTACAAAATTTCACTTCCTGTGATTGAATTTTTCGAAGGATTACCATGAACTGACATCCTGTGAACGAAAATTGTTGATAATAGATTATGTAGGTAATAAAGTGCAGTACTGGTTGTAAAATCTGGAATTTACCTCAATCTCTTGCTGTATCTGGTTTTATTGATTTCCATGTTGTGAAGTTACAAAGAATAGGATAACCATAAACTCACCTATGATCATGTGGATTTAATATTAACCTGCCTGCAAGTGCCTCCTATATTTCCTATATTTTCTTATATTTTTGAGTCATTCCTATATTTTCCTATATTTTACTCAAAGCCTCCTATATTTTGACTTTTTCTCATGAAACCTTTCACCAGTGCTCTGAAATGAGTCAAAATGGCATGGAAAAATATATTTCAGAATTTTTTTTTTGTCTCCCTTCGCTCGGCAAATACATGTATGATAACATTTAAATCTCTCTTTCCTGTACCAAGCAGCATGACAGGTCTCTACAATCACCACCGCTATGACCAAATTCATTAGAAATAATTTGATTGAACACCTAAAAACTAGCAAGTTTGCAACATACACTGTAGTCTTACACTCCTTTATTTCTTATATTTTCCTATTTTTCTCCTATATTCTGGCAAATTTCCTCCTATATTTTCACTGTGAGCCCCTTGCAGGCCTGTATGAATCATAACTAGGGGATATAGATACGTGTACATCGTCTAGTCATATTAATTATGGTCAGGTCTCGTTAATAAGCAGGTGATTTTGACCCCCTGCTGCATGATGTTTATTATGAGCTATCAGGTTATTTAGTAATCGTAAAACGGGTGTACTTCTGGTTATATAATAACGTGATAATAATGAACTGTCAATATTTGGCATGTTCACCAGACAGGAGAGGAAATTAGTTCCTAATCAACCGAATTAATAAGTCGCCAGATTTAGGTGGGAAGAATTCGGACTGGAAACAAAGGATTTCATCAGCCAGTCTAGCTTTCACAGAAATTATATAACTGCTGATAATGAGGTTGAGAGTGGGCAAGATGATCACCTGCTCTTCACCATTACAATAATTCTACTAATTGAATATGTTTGATGAGTGCCCAATGTTGCAATTACATTCAGGTTGGAAGCTGTTTGTTCTAGCCAACTGGATTTGTAACTAAAATTGGCAGTCCATAAGTTGTCATACAGAACTTCAGATCTCCACTCTTAATTCATGATTCTTCTATAATTTCCAGTTGTTGCCACAGTTTCATGATACGAGAGAAAAATATTTCGTGCAGAATGATAATAAATCATCGGTAATGTGGAGCCAACATTGATGGATGCTCATAACATTCAATAACATCTACATGTGATTAGGTCTGGCTTCAGTGTGTCTCCCATTTCGTCTGGCATTGAATCAAAGCCATACAAAAACAGCATTAATCACGACTCAGAAGTTTGCCTAAATCCCTGTATATCACAGTTAGGTCTTCTTACATCTGATTTGTTTTCTCCGTCAATGACAACGGAGGAGAAGTGATTGGTAGCCAGTGGCATCATGAAATATTGTTCATCTGTAAAAACACCTGGCCAAGAAATGTATAAGGTCACGTCGCCAGTTCTGATCCAGTTTCAGTTGCAATCCACTTCCCATAACATTTCTTCTTCCCACAAACAACACCACGTTATATGACTGAAATATAGTTGAAAGTGACGTTAAATCAAATTCACTCAATCACTCCCCAACACCACGCGAAATCGTAAAAAATTTGGTTCATTCAAACAAATTGATCAACCTTCCAATCATGGTTAAATTATAAATAGATTCATTGGTTTCTTTAAGAGATAGTTGACACATACCAAAACCCTACACACAAATACATCAGTCTGCATTTCTGCACCATGATCTGCCGTCTTGTAAAAACAGTGATGTCTACAAGCTCTTCCGATCAAAGTATTCGAGTTAGTTTTTCACATAAACTTGAACTACTATATTCTGTGAAAATTATCTGTTTTACAATAGGGTAAACATCATCACCGTTCTGAAGTCAAGAACAGTACAATAAACCAGGACTGTCTCACAATGATCGAGCTTAACCACAAAATGTAGCTAACAAACTTTTCATGTCTCTAAGTATTCATTATATCAAGGTACGTACAGGGCCAAGAAAACATTGAAAATCAATTTGGATTTTTCCAATTCTTTAAAATTGGGGTTTTGTCTAAAGGGCCTGGAAAAGCCTGGAGTCAAAAGTGATCTGACCAGTTTGTGAAAGAATTAAAGTCCAAAAGTTGAAGGTATATCTTTGAAATTGAACCTGGAAAGTCCTGGAAAATTCCTGGAAATTTGAATGTCTGTCAGTGTATGAACCGTCCCATAGTGTTACGTTGCCTCTCTCATTGATTTAGTATAACAGGCCGGCATAGCTCAGATGGGAAGAGCAACTCCACATATTGGAGAGGTTGCGAGTTCGATTCTCGCTGGTGGCTAAATTATTATTTCTCTCAGAAATTATTTCATGATTTATTATAATAATATAACTGAAATGTTACTACTTTTATTAACAGTTCCAAAGCAGGTGAAGAACTGTTACAATGGCACTGGTGATCAGTACAAAGGGAAGATCAACAAGACCAAGTCGGGTTACACTTGTCAGTTCTGGGAGAAAAGTGTGCCTTCGCAGTTGTTCAGTCAATCGGAATACAAGGGCTTGAGAGGTACGGATAGTGGTGATATTTATTTGTAATGTTTCTTTTGTTATCAACAAATTTCGAAAACTTTTTTTTCGTTGTCCTGAATTTATTTCAACTTCATTATTCTTCAGAAATTCAAAGCTATAAAGGATATGTGACAGTAACATTGGAAAAACTCCTTTGCATGTAATAAAGCTGATTTTTATTTTCAACCCAAAACATTTACAATAATATTTTCTTTGAAATTTGAAAAGTATTTCTTATTCACATATTATATTTTCCAAAATTTCTTCAGGTGTGAGATACCGGAGTATGGTAAAGAGATGAAAAAAATAAATAAATAAATAAATAAAAAAAAATAAAAAAATGAAGCCACCCTGGCTGATTGACTTAGTTACAGTAAACTGATTCTGCCATGTTTGTTTTCAGCTCACAATTATTGTAGAAATCCTGGTAATGTTGAGAAAGGTCCATGGTGCTTCACTACTGATAGCACGGTTCCTAAGGAGCTCTGTAACATCCCAAAATGTGGTATGTATAAAGCTTCTGTTGTTCGTAGATGAGTAGATAATGTGAGATAAAATACTGGTTTAAGAATGATGGCATATTTTTGTGTGTTGGTTTGGGGGGAGGGGGGGGGGGATTGCTCTCTTGGATTTGTAGATTTTACCTTGAGCCATTTTATCTAGTTTCAATTGACCATGTTTAGCAAGCCAACTGTCTGTTGTTCGGGCCAACATGCCCCTCATACTGTCATAGTAGTTAGAGAGAGAGAGAATTAAGGTTTAACGTCACATTCAGCAATATTTCAGCTATATAGTGACGATAGTAGATTAATGACCTAGTCCTCTGATCTGCTGTTGATATCAGTTGAATGGACCTTATATGGTTTAACTCTTAGACAAAGTTTTGCCCAGGCCCACTGATGCATGCAGCGTGACTCGCCGCATGACATTGTGGTCTGTACTTTTCCACTCCTGCCTATGCCTATATCATGGGAAATAGTTTTAACTATTAACTGGTGTTAATGTGGTAAATATGCAGCAAATTATCTTACTATTCCAAGAAAGGGCCATCATGTTCACATTGATGGTAACTTTGGCAACTTCAAGTCCAATATATTCCAATTATCACCACTTCAGTATATTGCATATACTCTATGCATTGGAAGGAGAGGAAAAACAGAAATTTGCACCGAGTGTCATGTGTCAGTTCAACAGCCAGTGCCCGGGGCAAACTTTTGTCTAAGAATAAAATCCGGAAAGATCTGTTCTCAAAATACCTAATTTTAGTCTGTGCAGTTCAGTGAGAATCAGTGGTGGACTATTCCGCTTTGAAAATAACATTAACTTGAGTCCATGCATCCATCTATTTCTCCCTTATTAAAGGGCACTTTTGAATATTTATTCATACATATTCTTTCTCCCCTTTATCACAGAAGAACCAACTCCATCTGGTGGTGGTGACATCAACCGTCTGATATATATCCTGGTGCCTGGGATCACCGTGCCGCTGGTGTACGTGGTATTGATTGTAGCCCTGTGCTGCTTCTGTCGACGTAAAAAGGAAAAGAAGGCGAACAGTCTCCAGCATCGACCGGATCAGCAGATGGAGCTGAGCCCTCTGACAGGCAAACCCAGCCCGCGGGTCAAAGAGGTTCCGCTCCAGCAAATTCGTTTTGTCCAAGAGCTCGGGGAAGGTCCCTATGGGAAAGTCTACCGAGGTGAGGCACTTGGACTTCAACAAGGAAATGGTGCTACTCGGGTCGCGATAAAAACCTTGAAAGAAACGTCTTCGCCCAAAGTCCAGAATGATTTCCGCCGAGAGGTGGACATGATGACACAACTGTGTCATCCCAACATCGTGTGTTTAATGGGCGTATGCATGAAGCAGCAGCCTATGTGTATGTTGTTTGAATACATGGCTCACGGCGATCTGCACGAGTTCTTGATACGGTATTCACCCCATTCAGATCTGTCCGTCAGCGACGACGAAGGACAACAGCGCATTCTGGAGTACACGGAAATGTTGCACATCAGCACCCAGATTGCTGCTGGAATGGAGTACCTCTCCAGCCAACATTTTATTCATAAAGACATGGCAGCTCGCAATATGCTCGTGGGCGAAAACTTGACTGTGAAAATATCCGACTTCGGATTGTCAAGAGATATGTATTCTTCAGACTATTACCGTTTTCAAAACAAGTCACTATTACCAGTGAGGTGGATGCCTCCCGAGGCGATTTTATATGGACAATTTACGAGCGAGAGTGATGTCTGGTCATTTGGTGTGTTGCTATGGGAGATATTCAGTTATGGAATCCAGCCTTATTTCGGGTATTCTAACCAAGAGGTTATAGAGATGGTTAAAAACAGGCAAATCTTGCCCTGCCCTGAGGACTGTCCAGGGCGCGTATATGCACTGATGGTGGACTGTTGGCATGAGATACCATCGAGACGACCGTCATTCTCGGAAGCGCACAACAAGCTGCGCTCTTGGAAGAGCGAAGCAATGGTGCCTAATCCTCACTGGAGCACATGTTTGTCTCAAAGTCATTCTGGTCACTCGAGTAGTACTCAACATAGCGCTCACAGTCAGCCAAGTCGACATAGCTGCTCCGGGCCTAGCACGGGCAATAACACGGCCACCACAGGACTGACAGCGGCCAGTAATAACTCTGACCCTCTGCATTACCAGCCCCGTCCGCCACCGCCCCACCCTGCTCCATACATGCAACCCATACCGGTTCAGACATTTGGACATCCAATGCCAATGGCGCCAATGCCCACATACACCACCAGTAACTATAGGCCACCAATGCACTTTAACACGAACTCATATTTACAGAGCAAGGTGTCGCCCCCGGGTTCCGTGGCCAGTAATCGGTCGAACAGTTCCGGGTCACATAGTTCTTCGCTAGGGAATACATATAGTCGACCTGGTCCGACCAACTCTCAGAGCATGGGCCACAACCAACAGACCGGTGGTCCACCGGTCAGTCATGCAAATCATGCATACAACAACAACATCAGTAACTCTGGCCCGCCTGCTGCCCCTTGCACAATGGCTGTGAATCACTCAGACTCGGGTAAATTCAGTAATATGTTGCTGCAGAATGCCGCCTACATTCCTGAACCAAGGACATTAGAAATGTGACTGTAGGACTTCGGAGCTAAATAAATCTCCTGTGTTTGGCCACAAGACTGACTGAAGTGCTCTAAACAAACCACCGTACTACTGTTTTGCCTCATTGGCCAAAGAGGCCCTGTGATCTGTGAAAATTGGTCATTCCTTTCCTGAAGGGTGCCACATGTCCATCAGCTGTGTTTGAAATTCGTTTTAACTGGTATCCGTGCTTAATTATGCTATTATTCATCGGGGTTATGTGTGAGAGGATCGTGACTGTATGAGAGTGAAACTCGATAAAGTCTGTCTGTGGGTGTGTGTGAGGGAGAGAGCCTGTCTGCCAGTCTCCAACAAGGACCCCATTCAACAAATCCTATCATATTATGATTAAAGTGTTGGTGGTGATGTCATCACTGGACATTACACTCTCATAAATCTGCGATATTAACCAGAGCTACTTGTCTGGTGAACGTGCCTATACTAGAATTGCTGCGAGCGCATGTCGGCTCTGCCAGACTTTGTTACAATAGCGCTGGCTCCAGTGCTCAATGGATATTACGAGTATGGGCCTGCAATCTCAGAAAACCCATCAACGGAAACTCAATCTCCAATAATGGAATACTCTGAATGTATTGTTTGTAATTTACTGGGATTCTCTGTGAAAATATGCCAGCTCTGGTGGTAGTCCAATTCCACCATTTGATTGTCTGCTCACTTACCCAAGCCATGTATGTCCTAGAGACCTACGCCCTACAATTCAGCGTTCCTCCATTTTGAACGCTAGTAGTTTGAGTGTCTGGTCATATCTATAGCCTCTTTAAAAGAAGGATAATTTAACTAGTTAATTTTATTCAATGTTTGTTTAATTTATATTGTTATATAAGAGTCTTAACTTGTTTTTCAAAGGTACACTGTAAGTTATTCGTTGGGCAATTAATACGCATGCCTTGTAGATTATATATGAGGTTTTATTTTCTTTGATGGCGTACCTGTTTGTTCAAAACGAGATTCCTTCCCTTGGCTGTTGTTTTAATGAGCTATTGTTTGTTATAATGCAGTTATATGCAGTCTACAGACAGAAAATATCTACGCATCCATTTTGGAAGCAAAATATTAATTTAATTTGTGCAATATCTGGTCTTTCTCTTAGAGTGCAACAAATGGCATGAAAATGCAGTGACACGCGACCTTTACTTAATGCAATGTCGCGTGCTGTTATATGGCAAGATGAGTTGAAGACCACATGATTTGTTTCGTTCTGCGCCTTGAATCTGCTGGTGTCGTTTTGCCGATACAAAATAATAGCTGTGAAAACTTGTAGAAATTCGGACGTTTTAAATTGTATATAAATTGTGTACAGATTCTGAATTTCTCGAGTTGACAAAGTTTTATATCCGAAAGTTCTGGCAAAAGAGTTCCGAAATGTTTAAGCTTATTTTTTGAAAAGGTCATTTTGCAAATAAAAATCTGATGTGTATGAGATTAAATATCTTGCAAAGATCGCAAGTTGTATTTGCTTAATATCGATATGCTTTAAACTATTTTGGACAAGATACCAAATAAAATGCAAAACTGTAAATAAATGAAATCTTCTGAGTACTGTCATTGTTACTGAATTATTCTCTCAGCTTTGAGTATTCTGTCGCGTTCCCATCTTAGAAGTGTAATTCGATACTTGTTGGTCGAGTTGAAAGCAGGAGTTTTAATTTGCTCCACGTCGCGTGCTAGATAGAATTTGAAGAGCTTCCTACGACAATTCCTTTCCAGGGAAATGCCATTTGGAGAGCTCTTATTGATGTTGGTCGGATGTTACGTTATCGTATATAGATATTTCATGACGTATGTCGGTGATAGATCAAAGCGATTTCAAGAGATCAATGTACAGGCTATGGTTATGTAGGAGATCGAACTCTCATGCTCTGGCATCTCGAAGCAATCTCTATATAAAACAAATGTCCTAGACAGCCATCATCTGGCCTTTTGGCATGGAGAAATCTTCCAGTAAATAATTATCCTTTAGCGCTAACAAGAAATTCCACTGATGTCCACCAAGATCTCGCCTGGCCCACTGCCGGAATTTTTACCATGCACAATCATTATTCTGATGTTACAAGCCGACAGTTGGGAGCAAAACGTGCCCGCTGTGATGGAAGCCTACAGAACTGGCCAGAATGGATCGTTAATGTCGATGGATCAATCAACAAGACATCCTGAAGGATCTTGGCGCCCACCATTGTCCGATAATTGTAAGCTAATGACAAGAGGATCTTTTTGTCCATTGTTACTAGGAACAAGCGATTGATTTGAAATTTTGATTACAGAATTTCGAATCTGAGCGAAAAAGATCGAAAAAGGGACACTGGAAAACACCAAGATATCATCTTCCTAAGTTTCAGAAGTTTCAAGATTTCTAGAAACCGTACTTATGTCGGTTGTTATTGTACAAGAGAAATGAGCAAAGTTAGTCTGAAAGTTAATGTAAATGTACGGCGGATCCTTCGTCTTCGTTTTGTAGTATTTTTTTTTTTTTTTGCACGTGTCGTCATTGGGTACTGAAAGCGAAGACAAATCTCTTTGACACTTTGGCATGAGCTATGAAACATACTTAAGATTTTATAATTAGGAACGAATGCTGTTTACTGGGCTAGTTTGAGATATCTCTTTTAAGATACCATGCTCGAAAATGGTAAGATGGTACAATACTTAATACTGAAGGGATCCGGTCCACGCAGTAAATTTGAAACTTCGACAGTGTCTGAATCCTGATTATCTCCCTTGGATCGAAACATGCAGTAGTCTACAGTTGTCGAGTTGTGACGCTGTGTCACAAGAGTGACATCCCTTCATGGAGCCGACCCGCCAACAGAAGAAACGGTGGGGCAGTTCACTTGCAACTGCATGGACTAAAGAAAACTGATTTAAAATTTGAAGAAATACGTTTTAATTCCGAATTATTTGAACTCCTTGGTATGGAAGGTGAAGGTGCGGATATTTTCTATTGTCAATATATAGAATATGCCCCACCGTTTGATCCGCCGACTCTTGTGATGCAACGTCACAACTCGGGGAATACCGTAATGCGTATTAATTTGAAGCGTAACTTGGATTTTCGAATCGGACCAAAAAAGGTATCTTGCACAACTAGGCCCTATGTGGGACCTGTGAACCAAATTTCAGAAAGATCTATGAAATATTTCCAGAGAATTCACGATAACAATGTTTCCAGGGGAAATTCAAGATGGCTACCTGGCGGCCATATTGGATTCTCGAATCGGACCATAAAAGGTATCTTGCACAACTGGGCCACAAGGGGAACCTGTGTACCAAATTTGAGGAAGATCAATGCAGTACTTCTTGAGAAATCACGACAACAAAGTTTCATGGGAAAATCCAAGAATGGCGCCTGGTGGCCATATTGGGTTTTCGAATCGGACCAGTAAAGGTATCCTGCAAAACTAGACGACAAGAGAAACCTGTGTACCAAATTTGACAAAGATCCATGCAGAAGTTCCTGAGAAATCGCAATAACAAAGTTTCAGGGGGAAATCCAAGATGGTCGCGTGGTGGCCATATTGGATTTTCGAATCGCACCAGAAAAGGTATCTTGCACAACTAGACGACAAGGGGAACCTGTGTACCAAATTTGACAAAGATCCATGCAGAAATTCCTGAGAACTCGCAATAACAAAGTTGCATGGGAAAATCCAACATGGTCGCCTGATGGACATATTGGATTTTGGAATCGGACCTGAAAAGGTATCTTGCACAACTAGACCCCAAGGGGAACCTGTGTACCAAATTTGAGGAAGATCCATGCCGTAGTTCCTGAGAAATCGCGATAACAATGTTTCATGGGGAAATACAATATAGCTGCCTGGTGGCCATATTTGATTTTCGAATCGGACCAGGAAATGTATCTTGCACAACTAGACCCCAAGTGGGACCTGTGTATCAAATTTGAGAAAGATCCATGCAGTACTTCTTGAGAAATGACGATAAGAAAGTTTCATGCGGAAATCCAAGATGGCTGCCTGGTGGCCATATTGGATTTTCGAATCGGACCAGGAAAGGTATCATGCACAACTAGACCCCAAGGGGAACCTGTGTACCAAATTTGAGAAAGATCCGTGAAGTAGTTCCTGAGAAATCGCGATAACAAGGTTTCACGGGGAAATTCAAGATGGCTGCCTGGTGGCCATATTGGATTTTCGAATCGGACCAGGAAAGGTATCATGCACAACTAGACCCCAAGGGGAACCTGTGTACCAAATTTGAGAAAGACCCATGCAGTAGTTCCTGAGAAATCGCGATAACAGGGTTTCATGGGGAAATCCAAAATGGCTGCCTGGTGGCCATATTGGATTTTCGAATCGGACCAGAAAAGGTATCTTGCACAACTAGACCCCAAAGGGAAGCTGTGTACCAAATTTGAGAACTATCCATGAAGTAGTTCCTGAGAAATCGCGATAACAAGGTTTCATGGGGAAATCCAAGATAGCTGCCTGGTGGCCATATTGGATTTTCGAATCCGACCAGAAAAGGTATCTTGCACAACTACACCCCAAGAGGAACCTGCATACCAAATTTGAGAAAAATCCATAAAGTAGTTCCTGAGAAATCGCGATAACAAGAATTGTTTACGGACGGACTGACGGACGCCAGACGGACGGACGACGGACCACGGACGAAAAGTGATTTGAACAGCATCTGGTGATGGTGGGCTAATAAAAATGTAGGTTACTCTATTGGTACTGTTATACCACTACTATTATCCGAATCTATAGAACTTCTTAAGAAGGAAGGAAATGTCTCGATCCATCGGTTTGTCAGAGCTAGGTCGCCGTCAGTATCATAGCAATCCAAATAATTGGAAAGAGAGTTTAGGGCGAAGTTTCCTATTCCTTTCTTTTCTATGCTGACAGCCAAGCCACGATATGTGGAGAAATAAAACACATTTTCTAGTTCTTACCCATTTCCTGTTGTCGCGCAGTAGGTGTTGCTCGCCAAGGTTTCGAGAAAAAAAAATCCGTTTTTCCCGATCACCAACTATCAATGTTAGATCTCAAAAACACATTCACTGAACAAACCTTGGTATTCACTTCCTAATTGTCATTTCCCGTTTCCAAATGGTTTATCGAATCCAAGAGAACTCCTGCTGATGTTGATCGACTGAATTACAACCTGTCTATATTCTGCTTCGAAATGTCCGATCAATAACGTCTTCAGCAGGGGAAATTTCTAGATGTACTTGATAACCTGCAATAATGATCCATTGAAGTACCTCTTGGCATTTTGTACGTCATTGTGGAGTTTCAAACCTATTGAAACTTATATGTGTTGTAATATATGCGTGTTTTGTGCCTTCATGCAATAGCTGCAACAGTGTTTTAAATTGGAAAGTATACTGAACAATAATAAATCATGGATATGTGAATTATAGGTTCTATGTTTCTATATTTCTTGGCGCGACTAAAAAGGTTGTGTAAAAAGCTAATTTGTTCCGTGTCCATAATTCGACGACCTAAAACGGTCTTGATCGCCAATTCGAAACTTTAGCAGACCACCGGAGATTCTTGAACATTTCTTTGGCCGGTTCGTGAATCTCTCAAGTATTTTCTGTTTTTCTCGAGCTTTGGTCGACAACCTATACCTGCACAGTACTTGGGGCTAGAGTCCCAATCTATGCAATTTTCCGGTAACACCAATGAGATTGAAAAACGATAATCTTTTCGAATTCAACAAATGTTTGCAACCGCAATGTTGCTTGGTATGCTGCCTTAACGTTGAACGTCGCGCATTGCCCTAAAACGCTATTGTATTATTGTCACAATGTTTTCTTGCAAGCAAATCGGGCTATTGTCACATCTTTCCAGAAAAAGATTGCTTCAAGCATATGGGATGAACACTCCTTTACGCATATACACGACCCATCACCTTTCACACGTATTCTGTGAACTTGAAAACCGAGCAACTTGGACTTCTAATACTACTGTTTTGCCTCATGGCCAAAGAGGCCACTGATATGCGAAATTGGGCATTCCTTTGCTGAAGAGTGCCACACGTCCATCAGTTGTGTTTGAAACTCGTTTCAACTGGTTTCCGTGTTTAATTATGCTATTATTTTTCTGGGTTATGTGTGTGAGGATCGTGACTGTGTGAGAGTGGAACTCAATGAAGTCTGTCTGTGAGTGTGTGTGAGGGAGAGAGCCTGTCTGTGAGTGTGTGTGAGGGAGAGAGCCTGTCTGTGAGTGTGTGTGAGGGGGAGAGCCGGTCTGTGAGTGTGTGAGAGGGAGAGAGCCTGTCTGCCAGTCTCCAACGAGGACCGCATTCAACAAATGCTATCACCTTATGATTAAAGTGTTGGTGGTGATGTCATCACTGGACATTACACTCTCATAAATCTGCGATATTAACCAGAGCTACTTGTCTGGTGAACGTGCCTATACTAGAATTGCTGCGAGCGCATGTCGGCTCTGCCAGACTTTGTTACAATAGCGCTGGCTCCAGTGCTCAATGGATATTACGAATATGGGCCTGCAATCTCAGAAAACCCATCAACGGAAACTCAATCTCCAATAATGGAATACTCCGAATGTATTGTTTGTAATTTACTGGGATTCTCTGTGAAAATATGCCAACACTGGTGGTAGTCCAATTCCACCATTTGATTGTCTGCTCACTTACCGTAGCCATGTATGTCCTAGAGACCTACGCCCTACAATTCAGCGTTCCTCCAGTTTGAATGCTAGTAGTTTGCGTGTCTGGTCATATCTATAGCCTCTTTAAAAGAAGGATAATTTAACTAGTTAATTTTATTCAATGTTTGTTTAATTTATATTGTTATATAAGAGTCTGAACTTGTTTTTGAAAGATACACTGTAATTTATTCGTTGGGCAATTAATGCGCATGCCTTGTAGATTTATATGAGGTTTTATTTTCTTTGATGGCGTACCTGTCTGTTCAAAACGAGATTCCTTCCCTTGGCTGTTGTTTTAATGAGCTATTGTTTGTTATAATGCAGTTATATGCAGTCCTACAGACAGAAAAAAATCTACGCATCCATTTTGGAAGCAAAATATTAATTTAATTTGTGCAATAACTGGTCTTTCTCTTAGCGTGCAACAAATGGCATGAAAATGCAGTGACACGCGACCTTTACTTAATGCAATGTCGCGTGCTGTTATATGGCAAGATGAGTTGAGGACCACATGATTTGTTTCGTTCTGCGCCTTGAATCTGCTGGTGTCGTTTTGCCGATACAAAATAATAGCTGTGAAAACTTGTAGAAATTCGGACGTTTTAAATTGTATATAAATTGTGTACAGATTCTGAATTTCTCGAGTTGACAAAGTTTTATATCCAAAAGTTCTGGCAAAAGAGTTCCGAAATGTTTAAGCTTATTTTTTGAAAAGGTCATTTTGCAAATCAAAATCGGATGTATGAGATTAAATATCTTGCAAAGATCGCAAGTTGTATTTGCTTAATATCGATATGCTTTAAACTATTTTGGACAAGATACCAAATAAAATGCAAAAACTGTAAATACATGAAAACTTCTGAGTACTGTCCTTGATCTTTCCTGAATTATTCACTCAGCTTTGAATATCCTGTCGCATTCCCATCTTAGAAGTGTAATTCGATACTTGTTGGTCGAGTTGAAAGCAGGAGGTTTAATTTGCTCCGCGTCGTGTGCTAGATATAATTTGAAGAGCTTTCTATGACAGTTCCTTTCCAGGGAAATGCCAGTTGGAGAGCTCTTATCGATGTTGGACGGATGTTACGTTATCGTATATAGATATTTCATGGCGTATGTCGAGGATAGATCAAAGCGATTGCAAGAGATCACTGGACACACTATGGTTATGTAGGAGATCGAACTATCATGATCTGTCATCTCGAAGCAATGTCTGAACAAAATCTCCTAGACCGCCATCGTCTGGCCTTTTTTTTGCATAGAGAAAGCTTCCAGTAAATAATTATCCTTTAGCGCTAACAAGAAATCCCACCGATATTCAACAAGATCTCGCCTGGCCCACTGCCGGAATTAGTATCGTGAACAATCATTATTATGGCGTTACAAGCCGACAGTTGGGAGCAAAACGTGTCCGCTATGATGGAAGCCTACAAAACTGGCCAGAATGGATCGTTAACTCCGATGGATCAATCAATAAAAATGTAGGTTACTCTATTGGGACTGTTATACCACTACCATTATCCGAATCTATAGAACTTCTTAAGAAGGAATGAAATATCTCGATCCATCGGTCTTGTCAGAGCTTGGTCGCCGTCAGTATTATAGCAATCCAAATAATTGGGAAGAGAGTTTAGGGCGAAGTTTCCGATTCCTTTCTTTTCTATGCTGATAGGTGGAGAAATAAAACACATTTTCTAGTTTTTACCCATTTCCTGTTGTCGCGCAGTACGTGTTGCTCGCCAAGGTTTCGAGAAAAAAATCCGTTTTCCCGATCACCAACTATCAATGTTGGATCTCAAAACACATTCATTGGACAAGCCTTGGTATTCACTTCCTAATTGTCATTTCCCGTCTGTAAATGGTCCATCGTATCAAGAGCTCTCGGTGCTTATCGACTAAATTACACCCTGTCTATATTCTGTGTCGATTTCCGATCAATAACGTCTTCAGCAGGGGGATTTCTAGATGTATTGGTAACCTATAACAATAATGGTCCATTGAATTACTACCTCTTGGCATTTTGCCGTCATTGTCTTGTTGAGTTTCAAACCTATGTAAGCGACATATAGGCATGTGATATACCTTCCTGAAATAGATCCAACAGTGTTTTATTGAGGGTGTAAACCAAATCGTTTTACGGGAGACATTGTAGATCAAAACACTGCTTACATTTGAAAATGAGACGCCACATTCCAAGTCCCAAATGGCCGGTCAGCGCATCAAACTCGAATTCCGGACGAGTCCGGAATGAAATAGACATCCCATGATGTATATCGTTTGATAAATAAATGAAAGTAATTCCAAAAGGTATTTTTGAAATCAGAAATACAAACCAGAGAATAATGTCAAATAAATAAAACATTTATTTTTCAAAAATAAAATGAGGTACATGTTGTAATTTAAACAGAAAATCTAGACTGCGAATGGAGTACAGTACTGTTTTTTAAAAAAATGCAAAACAAGGGAAAAGAAAACATAAAATGTTTATGCATTTATATTGAGAAAACAGAAGATTGGAAAACTTAAACTTACACTCCCACTAAAATGATTAGTATGTTATTGCAATGAGTAAAACTTATTTGTTGCAATATCTATACAGAGACGTAGCTATAGCACGCCCTAGGCCGGCGGCTTCAGCCTTATTTGCATGTGACGTAGGCCTATATAGCTAGGCGCTTTGATGATTTTGGTATCAAAAGCTTGTAACATATTCACGGTTTTATTTATGGCCGTATGTTTATAAATAAGTAAACAGACTGTCGGTGGAAATCACAATTATATGCTATTGCCTTCATATTTATTGTGACCAGTTTAATATGACACATTCACACTGGAATTTTGATATGTTAATACGCTATCAGTACTAGGTATAACTTCTACCTATTTTGTGATTCATTTCTGTTCTACGTTCAACAGTAACATATTAATAGCGTTTCCGCGTATATCTTGTAAATACATAAAACTATTATAGCCGAAACCATCCCTTCTACACCTAAGGAGCCCTAACACGTGTTTGCCTCTAGCGCTTCGGCCCTAAGTCAGAATTACAAGCGTCTAGTCCGTCATTCATAATCCAGCCGTCGTCCATTAGAGAATATCCGCGTCCATAATCCAAAGACCTATTCCATTTCCATATAACAGTATTAGCACCAAATTCAAAAGACAAAAGTATACATAAACATAGGCTTGTTTCCTGCAAGAGAGAAGCGGTCAATAGTTTTCAATGATGCCGGCAAGACATCATGATGTTCCAAAAATATCAAATCCGTATCGCTGATCAGTATTCTTAATCATAATATTCGTTGTAAAGTCGTCATCTAAAGAATGATGTATCTCAGTCACGCTTTGATTGTGACTGTTCATATGAGTACCATGAGGATCTTGAAGTACATGTGTTCATACGGCCCCTAACCCCAGGTTAAGCGGAATTAGACACAAGTTACGAAACGTAACGCCATAGATCTTGCACGCTACGTTCGTATTTTGCTATCAGCATGCGATATGTATCGCCAAATTTGAGAAACTTTGAGTGGAGGCGCTTGGTGGAATAGCCTGTTTTATAAGTTTCTGCAACAATGTTTTGTGACGTTGATTAAAATCATCACATTTAACACAGGATCTAGCAAATGCTACTAAGCGAGATATGTATACGCCATATGCAGGTCCCACTGGAATATTACTATCCAGAAAGGGATAGTTTACGATGTCGAAATTGTAATCATCTCTTTTGTCATAAAGTTGACGAGAGAGAATGCCCGCTTCATTTTTATAGATGTAGAGATCTAAATAAGATGTGCCTGTAGGGCTATCTGTAGTTTCCTTCAAATCCAGTGAAGGTGGATATATATCCTTCACTGCGTCATTTATATAGCGATTATCCACAGCGAGAAGATCGTCTATACTTCGTATTTGACTCTAAAACTCCGGCCCTAACCCTAAATCAGAAATACGCGTCGGGCTATGAGAATTACATTTCTAAGTTATTAAACGTGATCAGCATAAATCCATTCCACCTTTCATACTACGTTATGTGATGGAGATTTATCCAACATACAGTAACAAGATCCCACGGGTACGTGTGACCTTAATGTGAACTCAACTGAGACTTTGCTGACGTTTGCTCCTACGTCATCAGCACGTGACTTCTGTCGTCTGCTATCTATTTTAGGCACAAACAGCTGATGAGTCCAGCCTGACAAGTCTGCATTTATGTTTCCTACTATGGAGATTTCCAGTTGCTATACTTTTTCCAGCAACATATGACAGAATACTGAATATATTGCTTTCAGTATATAAATAAATGATGTATTTCCTGTTTTCAAATTGCGTACAACAAATCGCGAAAAGGTGTTTCGGCTACCAGTGCTCGCCCCATATTATGTGTGAATTCTAAGACACAAACTGGTGAGTAGCACTCTTTGTTGTTGTGGTTCAGTTCGCTATATCACTAATTCGATGTTTATTTATGTATTAGAGTAGAAGCAATGGGTGAAACCAGCTTCGGATCTGGTGTGTATTTGCAAATTACATATAGAAAAGCTGGACAGGTGACTTGGTGCCAGATTCCCTGATGACTCACCATACAAACATTCTAAATTGTTAGGAGTTTAATATATAAAGATCCCAAGCTATTATTTCGGAATTTCAGGCGGTTACCTATTTATCCATTGCTATTGGCGATCGCATCTAACACAAAAGAAATAGAATGAGACTCAGAAATTATATTATGCAGTTTACCCCCTGATAAATTTGATTTATTCGGTTCAATTTATGAACGGTAAAATACTTTATCCCTTTATTTACCCATACATGCATTTTGACATGTTCATTCGGAATCTCACTATACTCTCATTCTTTAGATTAGGGTGTGTGTGTGTTTTAAAATACTTCTTGTGATTAACCACTAACATCTGTATTACTAATTTCGAAACCGAACATTCATTATTCCCATCATATGTTGTCTGACGCTATGCAATAATCACATATAAGGTCTTTTTCGTTCTGGATTCGTCTGGAATTTGAGTTTGATGCCCTGACCGGCCATTTAGGTCTTGTAATGTGGCGTCTCATGTTCAAATGTAAGCAGTGTCGTGATCTACAATGTCTCCCGTAGAACATTATGTTTTACACTCCCACTAAATTACACCCTGTCTATATTCTGCGTCGATTTCCGATCAATAACATCTTCAGCAGGGGGATTCTAGATGTATTTGGTAACCGGGTCATTCCATGAAATGGGGTCACCTTTAAGCACTCAAACTTAAAACCAGTGAATTTTCTAAAATATTACACTGATTTTAAAAACATTTATTCCGATTTAATGCCAGATACAAGTAGATATACATAAGATAACATCTTAGTTATATGTACGGCCATTACTTTCGGAGGACCATCGGTGTCCGCATATGAGGACACCCACGGACCCCAAAAATGTGACATTGCAAACATTGCAAACATTGATGCTTTTGTTTGCACTGTGTGCATGAATTGCTAATAAATTTGACCAATAAAACAACTTAAAGTATCGATCTGGCTCATGTCTTTCAATTTATTTTAGTTTATTTCATATTAGTCACCCTTAAATGCAGATTCTGGATGCATGAAACCCTCAAAATTCAGGGTGCGCGTGTAACGCTTGGTGTCCTCTTTTGTTACTTACCTTACCTCTTACCTGTCACCAAGAAAATGTCATTCAGTGGTCATTCAAAACTATTCTTGAGCTGGGCTAATCTTGTCTATTATCGATCCAAATATGACAGGATTTCGATGTGTCCTTAATAGCTGTAGTTGGAATATACTCTTATGTCTCGCTTTCGTGTCCTCTTTCATGTGTTACACGCACCACCCTCGTCTTGCGTTTTGCTTCTTTTTTTTTTTGACATGATTTACAATGTGCAGCAATGGAACCCAAAATTTGTGACATGGCTGATGGAGCCACTTTAGAGTAGGTGTCATATAATGAGACAATTGCAAAAAATAGCGGGTAGGTAGTATTGTGCTTTTTCGCGTCCTGAACAGTTACCTTTGCCACTTCGTTACATGTGTGACAAACAAATGTTGATTCCAGAAGAACGAAAGTGAAACTAAGACCAGTCTTACATATGTTCATGTGCCATGATCAGTTTGATGGTAAAGTCTAGAGTTTGATGGCGACCTAGTATGGTGATTTCACATGATGTATGCGAAAGGACACGAAGACATTTTTGGTGTCCATGTTACACGCACCACTTGATTGGATTGAGGCAGTGAAATGTCACTAAATATGCTG
This sequence comes from Hanleya hanleyi, assembly GCA_036873755.1. NCBI lineage: Eukaryota > Metazoa > Mollusca > Polyplacophora > Lepidopleurida > Hanleyidae > Hanleya > Hanleya hanleyi. The sequence continues at coordinate 24,757 of JAVTVY010040501.1, read as the reverse complement.
ACTAAGAATAGGATTAAATATTCTAACAATTTGATCATGTTTTTGTTCTATTTGACACTTAAATTAACATGTTATGTGATGAATTTTGCATATAGTTTGGTGTCCTCGTTACACGCGCAACTTCATTATTTTATTTTTCTCCCAAATTGTGGAATATTATCTGTTTTCTTATGTTTTCCGAATCTCTGTATATCAATATTATCCCTGACTTAGTGCAGCCAGGAATTGACATCTTTTCAAAATTGGTTTGCATGTCACACTTTGGTACCCCCATTTCATGGAATGACCCAACCTATAACAATACTGGTCCATTGAATTACCTCTCGGCATTGTGCACGTCATTGTCTTGTTGAGTTTCAAACCTATTTAAACGACATATAGGCATGTGATATACCCGCATGAAATAGATGCAACAGTGTTTTTAATTGGAAAGTTCTTAACACTAATAAATCATGGATATGTGAATTATAGGTTCTCTGTATATTTTGGGCGCAACTAGAGAGATCGCTCAAATCGCTTTTTGTCCGTGGTTCGTCGTCCGTCTGTCGTACGTCCGTAAACAATTTTTGTTATCGTGATTTCTCAGGAACTACTGCATGGATCTTTCTAAAATTTGGTACGCAGGTTTCCCTTGGGGTCTAATTGTGCAAGATACCTTTTCTGGTCCGATTCGAAAATCCAATATGGCCACAAGGCGGCCATCTTGGATTTCCCCATGAAAACTTGTTATCGCGATTTCTCAGAAACTACTGCATGGATCTTTCTCAAATTTGGTACACAGGTTTCCCTTGGGGTCTAGTTGTGCAAGTTACCTTTTTTGGTCCGATTCGAAAATCCAATATGGCCACAAGGCGGCCATCTTAGATTTCCCCATGAAACCTTGTTATCGCCATTTCTCAGGAAGTACTGCATGGATCTTTCTCAATTTTGGTACACAGATTCCCCTTGGGGTCTAGTTGCGCTAGATAGCTTTTTCGGTCCGATTCGAAAATCCAAAATGGCCACCAGGCGGCCATCTTAGATTTTCCCATGAAACTTTGTTATCGTGATTTCTCAGGAAGTACTGCATCATCCAGCATGGATCTTTCTCAAATTTGGTACACAGGTTCCCCTTGTGGCCCAGTTGTGCAAGATACCTTTTTTGGCCCGATTCGAAAATCCAATATGGCCACCAGGCGGCCATTTTGAATTTCCCCATGAAATTTTGTTATCGCGATTTCTCAGGAACTACTGCATGGATCTTTCTCAAATTTGGTACACAGGTTCCCCTTGGGGTCTATTTGTACAAGATACCTTTTCTGGTCCGATTCGAAAATCCAATATGGCCACAAGGCGGCCATCTTCAATTTCCCCATGAAACCTTGTTACCGCGATTTCTCAGGAACTACATTATGGATCTTTCTCAAATTTGGTACACAGGTTCTCCTTGGGGTTTAGTTGTGAAAGATGCCTTTTCTGGTCCGATTCGAAAATCCAATATGGCCACCAGGCAGCCATCTTGGATTTCACATGAAACTTTTTTATCGTGATTTCTCAGGAAGTACTGCATGGACCTTTCTCAAATTTGGTACACAGGTTCCCCTTTGGGGTCTAGTTGTGCAGGATACCTTTTCAGTCCGATTCGAAAATGCAATATGGCCACCAGGCGGCCATCTTAGATTTCCTCATGAAACTTTGTAATCGTGATTTCTCAGGAAGTACTGCATGGATCTTTCTCAAATTTGGTACACAGGTTCCCCTTGTGGTCCAGTTGCAAAAGATACCTATTTTGGTCCAATTCGAAAATCCAATATGGCCACCAGGCGGCCATTTGAATTTCCCCGGGAAATTTTGTTATCTCGAATTCTCAGGAACTACTGCATGAATCTTTGTCAAATTTGGTACACAGGTTCCCCTTCTGGTCTACTTGTGCAAAATACCTTTCCTGGTCCGATTCCAAAATCCAATATGGCCACCAGGCGACCATCTTGGATTTCCCCATGAAACTTTGTTATTGCGATTTTTCAGGAACTACAGCATGGATCTTTCTCAAATTTTATACACTGGTTCCCCTTAGTGTCTAGTTGTGCAAGATACCTTTTTCTGGTCCGATTCGAAAATCCAATATGGCCACCAGGTGGCCATCTTGGATTTCCCCATGAAACTTTATCGTGATTTCTCCAGAAGTACTACGTGGATCTTTCGCAAATTTGGTACACAGGTTCCCCTTGGGGTCTAGTTGTGCAAGATACCTTTTTTCTGTCCGATTCGAAAATGTAATATGCCCACCAGGTGGCCATTTTGGATTTCCCCATGAAACTTTGTTATCGTGATTTCTCAGGAAGTACTGCATGGATCTTTCCCAAATTTGGTACACAGGTCCCACATGGGGCCTGTTTGTGCAAGATTCCTTTTTCGGTCCGATTCGAAAATTAAAACGGTATTCCCGAGTTGTGAGTTTGCATCACGAGAGTAGGCGGATCAAACGGTGGGGCATATCCTATATATTGACTATAGAGAATATCCATACCCTCACCTTCTATATCAAGGAGTTCAAATGATTCCGAATTAAAATGTATTTCTTCAAATTTTAAATCAGCTTACTTTAGTCCATGCCATTGCAAGTGAACTGCCACACCGTTTCGTCTGCCGACGGGTCGGCTACACGAAAGGACGTCACTCTTGTGACACAACGTCACAACTTGACAACTGTAGACTACTGCGTGTTTCGATCCAAGAGAGATAATCAGGATTCAGACACTTTCAAAGTTTCAACATTACTGCACAGACCGGATCCCTGCAGTATTAAGTTTTGTACCATCTTACTATTCTCGAGCATGGTATCTTAAAAGAGATAACTCAAACTACCCCAGTAAACAGAACAGAAATAGCATTCGTTCCTCATTATAAAATCTCAAGTATGTTTCATAGCTCAAGCGAAAGTGTCAAAGAGATTTGTCTTCGCTTCCAGTACCCAATGGTGACACGTGCAAAAAAAAAAAAAAACAAAAAAAAAAAATACAAAACGAAGATGAAGGATCCTCTGGACATTCACTTTCAGACTAACTTTGCTCATTTCACTTGTACTAAAACAACCGACATCAAGTACAGTTTCTAGAAATCTTGAAACTCCTGAAATTTAGAAAGATAATATCTTGGTGGTTTCCAGTGTCCCTTTTTCGCTCTTTTTCGCTCAAATTCGAAATTCCGCAAAAAAAATTACAAATCGGTTGTTTGTTCTTAGTAACAATGGACAAAAAGATCCTCTTGTCCTTAGCTTACACTTATCGGACAATGGTGGGCGCCAAGATCCTTCAGGATCTGTCGTTAATTGGAAAGTACGTAACATTAATAAATCATGGATATGTGAATTATAGGTTCTATATCTCTGTATATGTTGGGCGCAACTATATAGATGCTGTGAAAAAAGCTAATTGGGTCCGATCAGAATCACCAAGCCGTGTGCAGATGTTCAATATGTTTTGTGATATACGCATAGTCAATTGCATAATTTGTTTCTTCTCAACATGACCTTTTGATTCTTTTTCCGCAGAAACTAACGACTAAATAACAAGTGTCAATTATCGACACCCAGTAGCCAGTCGTCTTACTATGAGAATTTCCGTGTCCATTATCTGAAGATCTTATACGGTGTTGACCACAATTTCGAGACTTCATCAGAACAATGTCGATTCTTGGGTATTTCTTTAGCAGGTTCGTGGATCTCTGAAGTATTTTCTGGGGTTTTTTTTAGCTTTGATCGACAACCTATACGTCCTGCATATAGGGATTGTGGATACCGTATCAATTCATATAGCCTATCGTTTTGCAATATTACGGTAACATTAGTGAGATTGAAAAACGGTAATAATATTTTTGAATTCAACAAATGTTTGCAAACGCCATGTCCCTTGAGATGCTGCCTTTTCACGTTGAACGTCGTGTATTTTTCCAGAAACAGCTTCCAATTTCTTCAAGTGTATGGTGTGACCACTCCTTTACACATATATGAACACCGTCTTTCCCACGAGTTTCATGGACTTGAAATCCGAGTTATGATTTTATTATTATTGGATCGTATCGTCTATCTAAGGGTCACATGGTTAATAATTTTCCCTTATCGCTCTTAAATATTTGTATCTAGAATACCGTACAAACCGTTACCAGGGGCCGTGTGGTTATGTCATTCAAGATGTCCACATGAACAACTACAATAAAAGCGTGGATGGGAAGCACATCCTCACAGGAATCAATTTTGGTTCTTGTGATGTTTTAGAAATATGCAGTCAGTATATTTGCTAGAGTACTGTCATTGATTACTGAATTACTGCTCTTCTGAGTACTGAGTACTGAATTACTACTCTTCTGAGTACTGAGTACTGAATTACTACTCTTCTGAGTACTGTCATTGTTACTGAATTATTCTCTCAGCTTTGAATATCCTGTCGCGTTCCCATCTTAGAAGTGTAATTCGATACTTGTTGGTCGAGTTGAAAGCAGGAGTTTTAATTTGCTCCCCGTCGCGCGCTAGATATAATTTGAAGAGCTTCCTATGACAGTTCCTTTTCAGGGAAATGCCAGTTGGAGAGCTCTTATCGATGTTGGTCGGATGTTACGTTATCGTATATAGATATTTCATGACGTATGTCGGGGATAAATCAAAGCGATTTCAAGAGATCAATGTACAGGCTATGGTTATATAGGAGATCGAACTCTCATGTTCTGGCATCTCGAAGCAATCTCTATATAATACAAATGTCATAGACAGTCATCATCTGGCCTTTTTGCATAGAGAAAGCTTCCAGTAAATAATTATCCTTTAGCGCTAGCAAGAAATCCCACCGATATCCACCAAAGTAGTATAGCAAGGTGAAAAAACCTCACCTTTCACCCGGATGTAAAAATGACGTCACAACTTCCGATGGTAGCGCCATCTGTACACTCTGGATGCAAGGGAGACAACTCGAACAGATCAAGGCATGTACTGACATGTTATGGATTGCATCAGCCTTGGCTGTGTGCCAAGTGTTGACCACTATAGTTCCGGCAACCTTTGACCTTTGTATTCCTCCGCGGTGATGCGGTCATGTCTGGTGGTGATGCGGTCGCGGGAGACGCCGCATGGTCCGATGGGGTCGTATGAGGTATCAAAGTGAAGCTTATGTGAGGGGGCATCTGATGGGCTGGGTGCAGGGTTGAAATAGCGCCATTCTGCGCATGCGCGGTGGCCAAAGGGTATGGAAATAGACGTTTTGGAGCTAGGGGAGCCACTAATGGTCCGATGGGGTCGAGTGAGGTATCAATATGAAGCATTCGTAAAGGGGCATCTGATGGGCTGGGTGCGGGGTTGAAATAGCGTCATTCTGCGCATGCACGGTGGCCCAAGGGTATGGAAATAGACGTTTTGGGATCTAGATAAGCCCCTGGTGGGCCGATTGGGTCGTATGAGGTATCAGTGTGAAGCACACATGAGGGGGCATCCGCCTGGACTAGTGTCTGGTCCGTGTTTAACATTCTGCGCATGCGCAGACAGGGAATTATGGGAAAAGGGTATGGAGATAGACGTTTTGGGATCTAGGTAAGCCCCTAGTGGGCCGATTGGATCGAGTGAAGTATCCATGTGAAGCATAGGTGAGGGGGCATCCACCTGGACCAGCGGCTTGGCCGGTGTCACCATTCTGCGCATGCGCAGACAGGGAATTGTGGGAAAAGGGTATGGACATAGACGTTTTGGGGTCGAGGTGGGCCACTCGTGGTCCTATGGAGTCGTATGAGGTATCCATGTGAAGCAGTCGTGAAGGCGCATCCGACGGGGTGGGTGACACGTGGAACTGACGTCATTCTGCGCATGCGCAGTAGGCCAAGAGTATGAAAATAGACTTGGGATCTAGGGGAGCCTTTAATGGGCCGATTGGGTCGAGTGAGGTGTCCATGTGAAGCCTATGTGAGGGAGCATCTGACTGGACTAGTGGCTCGGGCGTGGTCAACATTCTGCGCATGCGCAGACAGGGAATTGTGGGAAAAGGGTATGAAAATAGACGTTTTCGGGGCTAGGTGGGCCACTCTTGGTCCGATTGGGTCGAGTGAGGTATCAAAGTGAATCATTCGTGAAGGGGCATCCTGTCGTGGGTGGGTGCATGTAAAATTCGGATTTTGTCCGAAAATATAAAAAGCGGAACACGGACTTTACCCCTAAAATAGGGGAATACACCTATCAACCCTATCCCAATTTCGGAGCTCCGGAGCTCTGAGTTCCAAGAGCTCCGGAGCTCCGAGTTCCAAGAGCTCCGGAGCTCCGAGTTCCAAGAGCTTCGGAGCTCCAAGAGCTCTGGAGCTCCGAGCTCCGTTGGCATTCATCCCATTGGCTGGGTGCCAAGTTTTATATGGGCCGGGTGCCCATTGGCTCAGTGCCAAGTTTTTCGCTATAAAAAGGGGTTCATTTTGCAGTTCGGAGCTCCGGAGCTCCGAAGCTCAGAGCTCCAAGAGCTCAGAAAGGAGCTCCAAAAGCTCCAAGAGCTCCAAGAGCTCCGGAGCGCCGAGTTCCAAGAGCTCCGGAGCTCCGAGCTCAAAGAGTTCTGAAGCTCCAAGAGCTCCACCCCACGGGAGCTACCACCACCACCGGGCGTTGACATCCGCGAGCTCGGAGCTCTTGAATATAAACACACATGCATCTGTGAAAGCTTCATTATACGCCTGGTGTCCGTGGAGACGAGAGCCATGGTTTACGCATGTCACTTGTGTTCGAAGTCGTTTTCCACACCATTTAATCTACGTAGACATTTGCTTTCCACACATAATAATCGTATACAGCGAAGCCATCTCAAGGAACGGAGTCCCGATAACGCGCAAATTCAAAGTACGCGCGAAGAACGATCAACACCTACGTCACACACGACAGTATTAGAGCATCCTTATACGATGACGGTGAGCGGCCCTACGGGGTGTGGAAAGACGTCCTGGGTGATGAAGTTCTTAGAGGAAGGTGTGGCAACCCCAGCTCCGACACGCGTTGTATGGTGTTATAGCCAGTGGCAGCCCGCCTACGAAACTACGCGATTACAGAATGTGAGCTTCGTCCCAGGAATTCCTCACGACATAGACGAACCGTATTACTTCGATTCCGAGCAGACCAACGTGGTAGTGCTCGATGATCTGATGAGTGCGGCCAAGGACAATTCGAAAATCGCCGACCTATTCACCAAACGGTCCCATCATCGCAATCTTTCCGTCATCTATTTGACTCAGAATCTCTTTCCTCAAGGGATGGCGTCCAGAGATATTGCCTTGAACTGCCAATACTTTGTGTTGTTCTCCAATCCCATCGACAGAGCTCAAATCCGTGTGTTTGGTAGTCGAATTTATCCTCAGAACATCGACCATTTCATGCGGGCGTTTCAAGGAGCGACAAGTCGTCCCTACGGTTACCTGTTCGTAGATCTAAAGGCCCATACCCCCGAAGATTGTCGGCTGACGACCCACCTGTTACCCGGCGAGGAATCACCACAGCCCCTACACTATCCACCGAGTCCACATCTGGCAGAGCAGCAACCCACCCCCGTACAGAGTGTCCCCTTCATACCATTAGTCCCGGAATATCACCCAACCGTGAAGGACCAACCCAAACCCGTACAAGGGAATGAACATAATGTGAACTCGAGGCTATGGAAGGATTTGTTCAAAGAAAGTATGGACGCCGAGATGGGCGAGATGTTGGAGGCCGCAGGAAACAAGTTTCAACGCAAAGGATATTCGAAAGAGGAAGCCAGAATGTTAGCCCATAATACTTTGGCACCCAGACTACGACGGGCTTTACGTCAGCAGTATGGCGACCTATTGACCCATATGAAATTGTTGGACAAGGACCCAGTCCATATGGAAATCGAAAGAACAGCGTCGATGTTGAAAACCTCGGGCATGAACTGGAAAGCGGTGTATGTCACCGCAATAGCACAAAAGAAACATTTGTTCGAACGCATCATTAAGACCAAAAGCGTCTCACTATAAATAGACCACACGGCACCAGTCCCCTCATTTCACCATGAGCACCGCAGAGTCCAACTTGCTTGAACCCGACAACGAGGATATTCTAGCCGAAGCCTTACGTCAAGCCAATGTCGATGCTATTATTGATACAGCTCAAGGTGGAATCAATGACCAACGCATGCCTTCACATCTTATCACGCTCATAGATGACATCCAATGGGTGACACGGGTATGTCTTCTGCTGCATAAGAAACAGATAGTACCAGAAGAGGATACCAACACAACTACCCGTGCCCAGAATCTGCTGACCCTGCATGAGGCATTTCAAACCTTTATGGAGACCCAGCTGGAGACGGGAATTTATCTTCTTCAACCTCCAACATCAACGTCCAATGATGATGGACATGGCGTAACGCGTTGAGACAGGTATGGAGGCGGGCGTTAAGGCGTTGAGACGGACGTTGGCGGGCGTCATCGCATTTCGATGTATTGGTGTCTAGAAAAATGAGAGCTTGTGAGCTAGTTCACCAGGGCGTTGAAGCGTTAAGCTAGGCGTTGACTGGCGTTATAAAAGCAAGTGTATTCACAAAACACGCACAACCGACGTTTCACTCAGCAGACACTCTACAACAATGTTCACGTGTACGACTTGCTGGAAGCCCTTTCATCGCCTGGACAGTTTACGTTGTCACACACGTGCATGCCACAAAGTACCCACTCACACATGTGCAGAGTGTGATATAGTCTTTAAGGATCCCAGTCAATTGAAACGTCGCCATAGTGTCATACACGGATCACGCTCGCCACTCTCCAGACCGGATATTTCAGTTCCCATGGGAATGCATCCTCGAATGGAAGAACCCATGGAGGTCGATCCCCCGCCCCGAATTGAAGAGCCGATGGTGACAGATCCCAGTGTCCAGGAGCCCTTTCATCTCCCTTCCCTACATCCTCGACTGGAAGAACCTATGGAGGTCGATCCGTCGTTCCGAATTGAAGAGCCGATAGTGATTCATCCCAGTGTTGAGGATGCCTTCTATCTCCTTTCCCCGCATTCTCGAAGGCGCTGAAGCGTTAAGCTAAGCGTTGACGGGCGTCTATAAAATGAAGTGTATTGCTAAAACACGCTCAGTCGACGTTCAACCGTCGACATGGTTTATACTTGCTTTGAGTGCGAACGCACGTTCACCAGACATTACGATATGATGCGACACCAGAAGACTTTCCATCCAGACTCCGAGGAGCCCACTGAGGAAGCGGATGAGAGTGTATCGGCTGATACCGAAACCGGGATTGCTGACAGTCTATCTACTGATACAGAGAGCTTGACCTCAGACAGTCAGCGTACATCCCAGGAAAGTGAGACAGAGCCTACCTTCTGAGATCGTATTGTGGATGAAGCTATTCGTAGATATGCTGCGGTAATCGAAGACGACGGACAGGATAACTTACAACAGGCATACACCGAAATGCGCCCCTGCATCAGGAAAACAGCCATGGCGATCTATAAGCGGTATAGCCTGCTGCCCCTTGAAATGAAAGGCGACCCCACACACAGGTCCATCATGAAGACCAAGCGTCACTTGGAAGAGGCTATGGGGTTACCATCCACCGAGGCCCTGGAAAATGCGATTAGAATGCGCAAAGAACTGTTTCAGGGCATGCTGCCCGACGAATATCCAGGCCTGCCCGACGACGATTAGAACAAATGGCTGAGAGCGAACAGGGGCGAAGATGGGATCTTCTTAAGGACGGCTTCTGATTGGACAAGTGCAGCCGAGAATACATCTAACGGGCAAGAGCGAATATGGCAGGATCAAATGGCGCTCTCTGATTGGACAAGAGTATTCTTAAATTGTAAACATACCCAACGCGGCTCCCCCAGCGTGGGTATGTTATGATGGAGGGGAAAATAAACTATATGAAAAAAACCCTCGTTGTTGTTGTTGTTGTTCTCTCATCCTTGTTGTTGTTGTGCTTCTCTCATCTGTCTATATCATGGCGTCAAGGCGTTATGCTAGGGCGTTAAGGCGGACGTTGACGGGCGTCACTGCATTTCCAATGAATTAGTGAGAATTCCATGAAAATCAGAGCTTTTGGGGTAATTCACCAGGGCGTTGAAGCGTTGAGCTTGGTGTTGGCGGGCGTTGCTCACAATTCCCTGTCTGCGCATGCGCAGAATGGTGACAACGCCCGAGCCACTAGTCCAGTCAGATGCCCCCTCATGTGTGCTTCACATTGATACCTCATACGGCTCTATCGGACCAATAGCGGCCCACCTAGCTCCCAAAACGTATATTTCCATACCCTTTTCCCAAAATTCCCTGTCTGCGCATGCGCAAAATGGTGACAACGCCCGAGCCACTAGGCCAAGCAGATGCCCCCTCATGTGTGCTTCACATGGATACCTCATACAACTCCATCGGCCCATTAGGGGCTCTCCTAGATCCCAAAACGTCTATTTTCATACTCTTGGTCTACCGCGCATGCGCAGAATGACGTCAGTTCCACGTGTCACCCACCCCGTCCGATGCGCCTTCACGACTGTTTCACATGGATACCTCATACGACTCCATAGAGCCAATACTGGCCCACCTCGATCCCAAAACGTCTATTTCCATACCCTTTTCCCACAATTCCCTGTCTACGCATGCGCAGAATGGTGACAACGCCCGAGCCACTAGTCCAGGTGGATGCCCCCTCACCTATGCTTCACATGGATACCTCACTCGACCCAATCAGCCCACTAGGGGCTTACCTAGATCCCAAAACGTCTATCTCCATACCCTTTTCCCATAATTCCCTGTCTGTGCATGCTCAGAATGTTAAACACGGACCAGACACTAGTCCAGGCGGATGCCCCCTCGTGTATGCTTCACACCGATACCTCACTCGACCCAATCGGTCCACTAGGGGCTTACCTAGATCCCAAAACGTCTATCTCCATACCCTTTTCCCATAATTCCCTGTCTGCGCATGCGCAGACTGGTGACAACGGCCGAGACACTAGTCCAGGCGGATGCCCCCTCATGTGTGCTTCACACTGATACCTCACTCGACCCAATCAGCCCACTAGGGGCTTACCTAGATCCAAAAACGTCTATTTCTATACCCTTTTCCCACAATTCCCTGTCTGCGCATGCGCAGAATGGTGACAACGACCAAGACACTATAGTCCAGGGGGATGCCCCCTCATGTGTGCTTCACATTGATACCTCATACGACTCCATAGGATCATTAGGGGCTCCCCTAGATCCCAAAACGTCTATTTCCACACCCTTTTCCCATAATTCCTTGTTTGCGCATGCGCAGAATGGTGACAACGCCCAAACCACTAGTCCAGTCAGATGCCCCCTCATGTGTGCTTCACATTAATACCTCACTCGACCCCATCGGACCATTAGTGGCTCCCCTAGCTCCAAAACGTCTATTTCCATACCCTTTGGCCACCGCGCATGCGCAGAATGGCGCTATTTCAACCCCGCACCCAGCCCATCAGATGCCCCCTCACATAAGCTTCATTTTGATACCTCATACGACCCCATCGGACCATGCAGCGTATTTGAATTCTGGGGACTACTTTTTCTCCGCGGAAGCTTTCTCCCGCGACCGCATCACCACCAGACATGACCGCATCACCGCGGAGGAATACAAAGGTCAAAGGTTGCCGGAACTATAGTGGTCAACACTTGGCACACAGCCAAGGCTGATGCAATCCATAACATGTCAGTACATGCCTTGATCTGTTCGAGTTGTCTCCCTTGCATCCAGAGTGTACAGATGGCGCTACCATCGGAAGGTGTGACGTCATTTTTACATCCGGGTGAAAGGTGAGGTTTTTTCACCTTATACTACTACTCACCAAGATCTCGCCTGGTCCACTGCCGGAATTTGTACCATGCACAATCATTATTCTGGCGTTACAAGCCGACAGTACGTGTCGGCTGTGATGGAAGCCTACAGAACTGGCCAGAATGGATCGTTAACGCTGATGGATCAATCAATAAAAATGTAGGTTACTCTATTGGGACTGTTATACCACCATCATTATCCGAATCTATAGAACTCCTTGAGGAGGAATGAAATGTCTCGATCCATCGGTCTTGTCAGAGCTAGGTCGCCGTCAGTATTATAGCAATCCAAATGATTGGAAAGAGAGTTTAGGGCGAAGTTTCCTATTCCTTTCTTTTCTATGCTGAGAGCCGGGCCACGATAGGTGGAGAAATAAAACACATTTTCTAGTTTTTACCCATTTCCTGTTGTCGCGCAGTACGTGTTGCTCGCCAAGGTTTCGAGAAAAAAAAAATCCGTTTTCCCGATCACCAACTATCAATGTTAGATCTCAAAACCCATTCATTGGACAAGCCTTGGTATTCACTTCCTAATTGTCATTCCCGACTGTAAATGGTCTATCCTATCAAGAACTTTCGGTGCTTATCGACTAAATTACACCCTGTCTATATTCTGCGTCGATTTCCGATCAATAACGTCTTCAGAAGGGGGATTTCTAGATGTATTGGTAACCTATAACAATAATGGTCCGTTGAATTACCTATTGGCATTTTGCACGTCATTGTCTTGTTGAGTTTCAAACCTATTAATATAGGCATGTGATATACCTTCATGTAATAGCTGTAACAGTTTTTAATTGGAAAGTACTTAACACTTATAAATCATGGATATGTGAATTTTAGGTTCTATGTCTCTATATATTTTGGGTGCAACTATAGAGATGCTGTGAACAACGCTAATTGGGTCCGGTAAGAATCTCCAGTCGGTGTCCAAATTGCATAATTTGTTTCTTCTCAAAATGACCTTTTGATTATTTTTTCCCGCAGAAACTAACGACTTATAAATAGCAATTGTCAGTTATCGACACCCAGTAGCCAGTCGTCTTAATATGAGAATTTCCGTGTCCATAATCTGAAGACCTTATATACGGTGTTGACTACAATTTCGAGACTTTCATCAGAACAATGGCGATTCTTGGGTATTTCTTTGGTAGGTTCGTGGATCTCTGAAGTATTTTCTGTGTTTTTTTTAGTTTTGGTCGACAATCTATACGTCCTGCATATAGGGATTGTGGATACCGTATCAATTCATATAGCCCAGCGTTATGCAATATTACGGTAACATCAGTGAGATTGAAAAAACGGTAATAATATTTTTGAATTCAACAAATGTTTGGAAACGCCATGTCCCTTGATATGCTGCCTTTCCACGTTGAACGTCGTGTATTTTGCCAGAAACAGCTTCCAATTTCTTCAAGTGTATGGTGTGACCACTCCTTTACACATATATGAACATCGTCCTTCCCACGAGTTTCATGGACTTGAAATCCGAGTTATGATTTTATTATACTGGATCCTATCGTCTATCTAAGGGTCACATGGTTAATAATTTTCCCTTATCGCTATTAAATATTTGTATCTAATATACCGTTCAAACTATTGCCAGGGCCGTGTGGTCATGTCATCCAAGATGTCTACATGAACAGCAACAATAAAAGCGTGGATGGGAAGCATATCCTCACAGGAATCAATTTTGGTATTTGTGATGTTTTAGAAATATGTAGTCAGTATATTTGCTAGAGTACTGTCATTGATTACTGAATTACTGCTCTTCGGAGTACTGAGTACTGAATTACTACTCTTCTGAGTACTGAGTACTGAATTACTACTCTTCTGAGTACTGTCATTGTTACTGAATTATTCTCTCAGCTTTGAATATTCTGTCTCGTTCCCATCTTAGAAGTGTAATTCGATACTTGTTGGTCGAGTTGAAAGCAGGAGTTTTAATTTGCTCTGCGTCGCGTGCTAGATAAAATTTGAAGAGCTTCCTTTGCCAGTTCCTTTGAGGGGAATGCCAATTGGAGAGCTCTTATCGATGTTGGTCGGATATTACGTTATCATATATAGATATTTCATGACATATGTCGGAGATCGATCAAAGCGATTTCAAGAGATCAATGTACAGGCTATGGTTATGTAGGAGATAGAACTCTCATTTTCTGGCATCTCGAAGCAATCTCTATATAAAACAAATGTCCTAGACAGCCATCATCTGGCCTTTTTGCATAGAGAAATCTTCCAGTAAATAATTATCCTTTAGCGCTAACAAGAAATCCCACCGATATCCACCAAGATCTCGCCTCGCCCGTTGCCGGAATTTGTACCATGCACAATCATTATTCTGGCGTTACAGCCGACAGTTGGGAGCAAAACGTGTCCGCTGTGATAGAAGCCTACAAAACTGGCCAGAATGGATCGTTAACTCCGATGGATCAATCAATAAATATGTAGGTTACTCTATTGGTACTGTTATACCACTACCATTATCCGAATCTATAGAACTTCTTGAGGAGGAAGGAAATGTCTCGATCCATCGGTCTTGTCAGAGCTAGGTCGCCGTCAGTATTATAGCAATCCAAATAACTGGAAAGAGAGTTTAGGGTGAAGTTTCCTATTCCTTTCTTTTCTATGCTGACAGCCGGGCCACGATAGGTGGAGAAATAAAACACATTTTCTAGTTTTTACCCATTTCCTGTTGTCGCGCAGTACGTGTTGCTCGCCAAGGTTTCGAGAAAAAAAATCTGTTTTTCCTGATCAACAACTATCAACGTTAGATCTCAAAACACATGCATTGGACAAGGCTTGGAATTCACTTCGTAATTGTCATTTCCCGTCTCCAAATGGTCTATCGAATCCAAGAGAACTTCTGATGTTGATCGACTGAATTACAACCTGTCTATATTCTGCTTCGAAATGTCCGATCAATAACGTCTTCAGCAGGGGGAATTTCTAGATGTACTTTGTAACCTGCAATAATGATCCATTGAAGTACCTCTTGGCATTTTGTACATCATTGTGAAGTTTCAAACCTATTGAAACGGCATATATGCGTGTTTTGTGCCTTCATGGAATATCTGCAACAGTGTTTTAAATTGGAAAGTATACTTAACACCAATAAATCATGGATGTGTGAATTATAGGTTCTATGTCTCTATATTTCTTGGCGCGACTAAAACGGTTGTGTAAAAAGGTAATTTGTTCCGTTTCCATAATTTGACGACCTAAAACGGTCTTGATCGCCAATTCGAAACTTTAGCAGACCACTGGAGATTCTTGAGCATTTCTTTGGCCGGTTCGTGAATCTCTCAAGTATTTTCTTAAGCTTTGGTCGACAACCTGTACCTGCATAGTAATTGGGGATAGAGTACCAATCTAGGCAATGTTCCAATATCATCAGTGAGATTGAAAAACGACAATCTTTTCGAATTCAACAAATGCTTGCAACCGCACTGTTGCTTGGTATATGCTGTCTTTCCACGTTGAACGTCGCGTATTGCCCTGAAACGCTATTGTATTATTATCACAATGTTTTCTTGCAAACAAGTCGGGCTATTGTCACATCTTTCCTGAAAAACATTGCTTCAAGCATATGGGATGAACACTGCTTTACGCATATACACGACCCATCGCCTTTCACACGTATTCTGTGAACTTGAAAACCGAGCAACTTGGAATTCTAATACTACTGTTTTGCCACATGGCCAAGGAGGCCACGGATATGCGAAATTGGGCATTCCTTCGCTGAAGAGTGCCACACGTCCATCAGTTGTGTTTGAAACTCGTTTCAACTGGTTTCCGTGTTTAATTATGCTATTATTTTTCTGGGTTATGTGTGTGAGGATCGTGACAGTGTGAGAGTGGAACTCAATGAAGTCTGTCTGTGAGTGTGTGTGAGGGAGAGAGCCTGCCTGTTAGTGTGTGTGAGGGAGAGAGCCTGTCTGTGAGTGTGTGAGGGAGAGAGCCTGTCTGTGAGTGTGTGTGAGGGAGAGAGCCTGTCTGTGAGTGTGTGTGAGGGAGAGAGCCTGTCTGTGAGTGTGTGTGAGGGAGAGAGCCTGTCTGTGAGTGTGTGAGGGAGAGAGCCTGTCTGTGAGTGTGTGTGTGGGAGAGAGTCTGTGAGTGTGTGTGGGGGAGAGAGCCTGTCTGTGAGTGTGTGTGAGGGAGAGAGCCTGTCTGAGTGTGTGTGAGGGAGAGTGTCTGTGGGTGTGTGAGAGAGAGAGCCTGTCTGAGTGTGTGTGTGAGCGAGAGAGCCTGTCTGTGAGTGTGTGAGGGAGAAAGCCTGTTTGTGAGTGTGTGTGAGGGAGAGAGCCTGTCTGTGAGTGTGAGGGAGAGAGAGCCTGTCTGTGAGTGTGTGTGAGGGAGAGAGCCTGTCTGTGAGTGTGAGGGAGAGAGAGCCTGTCTGTGAGTGTGTGAGGGAGAGAGAGCCTGCTTGTGAGTGTGTGAGGGAGAGAGAGCCTGTCTGTGAGTGTGTGGGGGAGAGAGAGCCAGTCTGTGAGTGTGTGAGGGAGAGAGAGCCTGTCTGTGAGTGTGTGAGGGAGAGAGCCTGTCTGAGTGTGTGTGAGGGACAGTCTGTCTGTGGGTGTGTGTGAGAGAGAGCCTGTCTGTGAGTGTGTGAGGGAGAGGGCCTGTCTGTGAGTGTGTGTGAGGGAGAGAGCCTGTCTGTGAGTGTGTGTGAGGGAGAGAGCCTGTCTGTGAGTGTGAGGGAGAGAGCCTGTGTGTGAGTGTGTGTGAGGGAGAGAGCCGTCTGTGAGTGTGTGAGGGAGAGAGCCTGTCTGTGAGTGTATGAGGGAGAGAGCCTGTCTGTGAGTGTGTGTGAGGGAGAGAGCCTGTCTGTGAGTGTGTGAGGGAGAGAGCCTGTCTGTGAGTGTGTGAGGGAGTGTCTGTGGGTGTGTGTGAGGGAGAGAGCCTGGCCTGTGAGTGTGTGTGTGGAGAGAGCCTGTCTCAGAGTGTGTGTGAGGGAGAGAGCCTGTCTGTGAGTGTGTGAGGGAGAGAGCCTGTTCAGAGTGTGTGAGGGAGAGAGCCTGTCTGTGAGTGTGTGTGAGGGAGAGAAACTGTCTGTGAGTGTGTGAGGGAGAGAGCCTGTCTGTGAGTGTGTGAGGGAGAGAGCCTGTCTGTGAGTGTGTGTGAGGGAGAGAGTCTGTTAGGGAGAGAGCCTGTCTGTGAGTGTGTGTGGGGGAGAGAGCCTGTCTGAGTGTGTGTGAGGGAGAGTCTGTCTGTGGGTGTGTGTGAGAGGAGAGCCTGTCTGAGTGTGTGTGAGCGAGAGCCTGAATTGTGAGTGTGTGAGGGAGAGAGCCTGTTCTGTGGGAGTGTGTGAGGGAGAGCCTGTCTGTGAGTGTGAGGGAGAGAGAGCCTTGTCTGTGAGTGTGTGTGAGGGAGAGAGCCTGTCTGTGAGTGTGTGAGGGAGAGAGAGCCTGTCTGTGAGTGTGTGTGAGGGAGAGAGCCTGTCCGGGAGTGTGTGTGAGGGAGAGAGCCTGTCTGTGAGTGTGTGAGGGAGAGAGAGCCTGTCTGTGAGTGTGTGAGGGAGAGAGAGCCAGGCTGTGAGTGTGTGAGGGGAGAGAACCAGTCTGTGAGTGTGTGAGGGAGAGAGAGCCAGTCTGCCAGTCTCCAACAAGGACCCCATTCAACAAATCCTATCATATTATGATTAACGTGTTGATGGTGATGTCATCACTGGACATTACACTCTCATAAATCTGCGATATTAACCAGAGCTACTTGTCTGGTGAACGTGCCTATACTAGAATTGCTGCGAGCGCATGTCGGCTCTGCCAGACTTTGTTACAACAGCGCTGGCTCCAGTGCTCAATGGATATTACGAATATGGGCCTGCAATCTCAGAAAACCCATCAACGGAAACTCAATCTCCAATAATGGAATACTCTGAATGTATTGTTTGTAATTTACTGGGATTCTCTGTGAAAATATGGCAGCTCTGGTGGTAGTCCAATTCCACCATTTGATTGCCTGCTTACTTACCCAAGCCATGTATGTCCTAGAGACCTACGCCCTACAATTTAGCGTTCCTCCATTTGAACGCTAGTAGTTTGAGTGTCTGGTCATATCTATAGCCTCTTTAAAAGAAGGATAATTTAACTAGTTAATTTTATTCAATGTTTGTTTAATTTATATTGTTATAGTCTTAACTTGTTTTTGAAAAATACACTGTAAGTTATTCGTTGGGCAATAATACGCATGCCTTGTATATATGAGGTTTTATTTTCTTTGATGGCGTACCTGTTTGTTCAAAACGAGATTCCTTCCCTTGGCTGTTGTTTTAATGAGCTATTGTTTGTTATAATGCAGTTATATGCAGTCCTACAGACAGAAAAAATCTACGCATCCATTTTGGAAGCAAAATATTAATTTAATTTGTGCAATAACTGGTCTTTCTCTTAGCGTGCAACAAATGGCATGAAAATGCAGTGACACGCGACCTTTACTTAATGCAATGTCGCGTGCTGTTATATGGCAAGATGAGTTGAGGACCACATGATTTGTTTCGTTCTGCGCCTTGAATCTGCTGGTGTCGTTTTGCCGATACAAAATAATAGCTGTGAAAACTTGTAGAAATTCGGACATTTTAAATTGTATATAAATTGTGTACAGATTCTGAATTTCTCGAGTTGACAAAGTTTTATATCCAAAAGTTCTGGCAAAAGAGTTCCGAAATGTTTAAGCTTATTTTTTGAAAAGGTCATTTTGCGAATCAAAATCTGATGTGTATGAGATTAAATATCTTGCAAAGATCGCAAGTTGTATTTGCTTAATATCGATATGCTTAAAACTATTTTGGACAAGATACCAAATAAAATGCAAAAGTGTAAATACATGAAATCTTCTGAGTACTGTCATTGATCTTACCTGAATTATTCTCTCAGCTTTGAATATTCTGTCGTGTTCCCATCTTAGAAGTGTAATTCGAAACTTGTTGGTCGAGTTGAAAGCAGGAGTTTTAATTTGCTCCCCGTCGCGTGATAGATATAATTTGAAGAGCTTCCTATGACCGTTCCTTTCCAGGGAAATGCCAGTTGGAGAGCTTTTATCGATGTTGGTCGGATGTTACGTTATCGTATATAGATATTTCATGGCGTATGTCGGGGATAGATCAAAGCGATTTCAAGAGATCACTGGACACGCTATGGTTATGTAGGAGATGGAACTATCATGATCTGTCATCTCGAAGCAATGTCTGAACAAAATCTCCTAGAGAGCCATCGTCTGGCCTTTTTTGCATAGAGAAAGCTTCCAGTAAATAATTATCCTTTAGCGCTAACAAGAACCCCCCCCGATATCCTTCAATATCTCGCCTGGCCCACTGCCGGAATTAGTATCCTGAACAACCATTATTCTGGCGTTACGTAGAGGGGAATGGCCGAGTAACTCTCCATTCCTTAAAAATAATGGAGTCAAGGCCCCGAAGGGCCGAGGCCCATTGTTTTTAAGGAATGGAGAGTTACGAGGACATTCCACTACTTAAAACACACTCACTCACAAAGGCCATGGCTTTAACGCCGATACTAGCGTAAAGCTACGTACACATGTATACGATTATCCGATAACGACAATGCGGCAACGACAATACGGCAACAGCAAAACAATCGATTGTAGGAAAATGAATTGGTCCGTACACATGAATCCGTAATGATTACGACAGTGCGATAAGACTATCCGGCAATGCGATACGATTATCCGTCTATTATTGGAATCGGTTCTGGAGCGATTTTTTGCCGTTGTCGGACATAAGTCGTGCGGTTTTATCACGTCACAGCAGCAAAATAGATAGGGTAAAGTCGTCGTCGTCCATTGCGGTAAGAAATGTTCTCATCTCGTATCCGCTTTTATACTTATAGCCGTAGTCATGTGTACACCAAAAACGCATTACCGTTGTCGTGCCTTTGCCGTATTGTCGTTGCCGCATTGTCGTTATCGGATAATCGTATACATGTGTACGTAGCTTAACTGTCAAAGCAGTACATGTGCTACAAGGCTTGAAGTTATCGTAACGATGATGTCACGATAATGTGTCATTTAAGACGACATGAAGTTAACATTGTAAATGATAAACTCGCTGATTCTACCTGGTGCGCTTGGTCTTACGTACAGGACATTGTGCATATGACAGTAACTCGAACTGTTTATGGTTGGAGATCGATAGATTAGTCGTTTCCGACCTGGTGTGATTCGACCTCGATCAGTCATGCCTCTCAACACTTGTAAAAGCAATCCCGGCGTTGATCGGACAGTTTACAGTAAGTCAACAGTGCCGTACGAATGTGTGGTGTTTATGTCCAGAGAGAAAGAGACTGAAGTGAATTTTGACCCTGGATGTGGATTTTACTTTTTTATCGGTGGTATACTTGCCACATTTATGATCTCTGAATGTGGCTATTCATAACATTGGATTCACTTGTACAAGTTTATCACGAAAGTCCAGGTAAGTGATTTACTATACCCATACCATCATACTACTAACTGTGTCTGTCTTACTGAAGACTTATCAACACCCGGAATTCCTAACTCCCGACACGTTTAAACCTATAGACGGTATGGGAGACAATCCCGTTCGAACTCTCAACAGGTAATATGCAAATCACTCACCCCATCACTAAAGTAACATGTTTATCTGCCATGTATATAAACGTTTCACAAGCATACTATCATAGAGGAACGCGAGTCCCACTAATTCACTCATAGCTTAGTAACCTAATGCTTATGTCGTATATGCGTTATCACAATATTAGTAAATGTACTGGATAGTGTATTGTGTGTGTGGTACAGGCTCTAGCTACCTTAACTCTCCATTCCGTAGGAAGCAATGTTCGAGCAACTCTCCATTCCTTAAAAATAATGGAGCGTTGGGACAATAGAGTGACGCCACAAGTGTGTTTTAAAAGCCCATCGTTGAAAGCAAAACGTGTCCGCTATGGGTCACAAACCACTAAATATTCGCCTTACTTAAGGGGAATCCGGACATGAGAGATTTTGACATTTTTTTGGTGAGGTTGAAATTTTTAAAAAGGCACTAAATTATCAAGGGTACATTATTTCATCTCGGAAAGATAGAAAACACAACTAAACACAAGAAAATATGATTATTTCTTTGAACTAACTCGAAAAACGACTTTGTGGAGGAAAATTGACCAAAATGGATTTCTTGAAGTAAAATTTGAAAATTGAAGAAATGTGTTGACTGTTTAACTCACGAATAAAGTTGAATCATCTCTTCGTTGAGGTCAAACAAGAATGACCTACTTCAAAATTTTGGGAAATAGAATGCTGCACGTGGTCAAACCAACTGAATTGTTCAGAAAAATGGCGATTCACATCTCTTCCTGGACTTTATCCGGCCTCGATGCATTTATACCCTTAACACAAAACTGAACACCTGTCAATCAAAGTCCATCTGAATGAGACAGTCATTCAACATGTTGTTGTTTTGTGTTGTTGTTGTTGTTGGCACGTGTTCAGGAGGGTTAATGACATTGAGGTAAGCAAGTTTATGTTCACCCATTCTCATCGACAAACGCTTTCAGAACATGCGATCGGAATGCACAACCATTCAGGTGTGAGGACCACTCACCAAAATTCATTTTACTACCATCTTTGTTGTCTAAATTTGATGTAATCAGACGGATGATCTGTTTTTCCGAGTTTGACCAAATTATCAAATCTCGTGCAATTTCTCGAGAAGAAGGCGACATGATATTAGAGTAAGACGGCTGGAAAAAGTACATCTCCAGGGAGGTTTCCAAACATGATTTTCTGCAATGAAACTGTCGAATTAAATATTTTGTATCCTAAATATCACCATATTTTACTGAATTATGATGCCTCTTTGATGTTTATACATGTTATGGACGATATCTTCGACATGCCTATTTGAGCGTATGAATATTATTAACATGTGATGGGTCACCTTGTTTGGGAAAGAAGCTCGCTGTCACTTGGTCCGAGTTGTGTGATTTCAAAGCGCTGAATTCGATTTCTCTGCCAACAGATGGACTTAAAAGTACGTATCTAACTGTGTATATGTGGAAATTTGAATTTAATATCTGCTGTAGTTTATTTTCTATTGAATTATCTTTATTTCCTTGTGACGTCGGAGGCAAAATGGCGAAATTTCAGCGGTATTTTGTGTTCACGTGCACAGTCGAATATGAAAGTACGGCCACGTGCTTCAGGCGAAATGGATAATTTTGCTCGTAGGATCTCCAAAACTTACTTGAGACATTTTATTTATCCTTTTCCTGGCTTTTTCTGAAAGTCGCTTCTGAAATTCTTTGTCATTTTGTTTCATTTTTGCTTCACAAAGTATTGAAAATATTTTTCAAAAAAAAAAAAAATACGTTTTTTTGTCATTTCATGTATCATGGTATCATTGTGTCATAAAAGTTGGTCATTATAATGATGAGGGGCGTTTTTGGAAATTTAGACAGCCCAAATTTTCGAAAATCTCTCAGGTCCTAATTCTCCTTAATATGTAGTCAAACAAATAGAAACTATTTTGAATTGAAACTCTGGGAAATAAATCTGCTACTCAGGAAGCAGCTATTCTGTTGAGTTTTAGTTAAAAACTATTTTTCCTGTGAGCCATAAATTACAAAATAGTAATTTACAAGTACAGTGCAAAGAAAAGTTCACTTGCGATGGATTGGTAGCTTTCCCAACCCTCAATCAAGCAACAGCATTTATATTCTGAACCACTTTTCTATATATGCCCATGGGCCTAGTTTCGAGATGAGACCGCCAGAAATAGGGTCATCCAGCCCGACATCATTGCGGCAAATTTCGGAGGTGCCAATCAAACTGGCCCAGATTTTTTTTTCGATTAAAATTTGAAAAGAGTCAAATATTATAGAAACATTTTAAATACGTCACAGACCATTTCTGGCCCAGTCAGGTATAATGGCCAATCAATGTTTGCCGGAAGTCAAATCTTGATAATAATCTTAGACCCACTAACGCCACTCACGTCAATGGAGGTTTGTGACCTATGATGGAAGCCTACAAAACTGGCCTCAATGGATCGTTAACGCCGATCGATCTATCAATGAAATGTAGGTTATTCTATTGGTACTGTTATACCACCATCATTATCCGAATCTATAGAACTCGTATGTATTAAGGAAGTTTGAAATGTCTCGATCCATCTGTCTTGTCAGAGCTACGTCGCCGTCAGTATTATAGCAATCCAAATAATTGGAAAGAGTGTTTAGGGCGAAGTTTCCTATTCCTTTCTTTTCTATGCTGACAGCCGGGTCACGATAAGTGGAGAAATAAAACACATTTTCTAGTTTTTACCCATTTCCTGTTGTCGCGCAGTACGTGTTGCTCGCCAAGGTTTCGAGAAAAAAAATCCGTTTTCCCGATCACCAACTATCAATGTTAGATCTCAAAACACATTCATTGGACAAGCCTTGGTATTCACTTCCTAATTGTCATTTCCCGTCTGTAAATGGTCTATCGTATCAAGAACTCTCGGTGCTTATCGACTAAATTACACCCTGTCTATATTCTGTCGATTTCCGATCAACAACGTCTTCAGCAGGGGGATTTCTAGATGTATTGGTAACCTATAACAATAATGGTCCATTGAATTACCTCTTGACATTTTGCACGTCATTGTCTTGTTGAGTTTCAAACCTATGTGAGGGACATATAGGCATGTGATATACCCTCATGAAATAGATCCAACAGTGTTTTAGTGAGGGTGTAAAACAAATCGTTTTACGGGAGACATTGTAGATCAAAACACTGCTTACATTTGAACATGAGACGCCACATTCCAAGACCTAAATGGCCGGTCAGCGCATCAAACTCGAATTCCGGACGAGTCCGGAATGAAATAGACATATCGTATATGCATATCGTTTGATAAATAAATGAAAGTAATTCCAAAAGGTATTTTTGAAATCAGAAATACAAACCAGAGAATAATGTCAAATAAATAAAACATTTATTTTTCAAAAATAAAATGAGGTAGACATTAAACAGAAAATCTAGACTGAGAATGGAGTACAGTACCGGTTTTTAAAAAAATGCAAAACAAGGGAAAAGAAAACATAAAATGTTTATGCATTTATATTGAGAAAACAGAAGATTGGAAAACTTAACTTACACTCCCACTAAAATGATTAGTATGTTATTGCAATGAGTAAAACTTATTTGTTGCAATTTCTATACAGAGACGTAGCTAGCACGCCCTAGGCCGGCGGCTTCAGCCTTATTTGCATGTGACATGTATATAACTAGGCGGTTTGATGATTTTGGTATCAAAAACTTGTAACATATTCACGGTTTTATTTATGGCCGTATGTTTATAAATAAGTAAACAGACTGTCGGTGGAAATCACAATTATATGCTATTGCCTTCATATTTATTGTGACCAGTTTAATATGACACATTCACACTGGAATTTTGATATGTTAATACGCTATCAGTACTAGGTATAACTTCTACCTATTTTGTGATTCATTTCTGTTCTACGTTCAACAGTAACATATTAGCGTTTACGCGTATATCTTGTAAATATATAAAACTATAGCCGAAACCATCCCTTCTACACCTAAGGAGCCCTAACACGTGTTTGCCTCTAGCGCTTCGGCCCTAAGTCAGAACTTCGTATTTGACTCTAAAACTCCGGCGCTAACCCTAAATCAGAAATACGCGTTGGGCTACCTGTGTACTAGACTGGCTGTGAGAATTACATTTCTAAGTTATTATACGTGATCAGCATAAATCCATTCCACCTTTCATACTACGTTATGTGATGGAGATTTATCCAACATACAGTACCAAGATCCCACGGGTACGTGTGACCTTAATGTGAACTCAACTGACACTTTGCTGACGTTTGCCCCTACGTCATCAGCACGTGACTTCTGTCGTCTGCTATATCTATTTTCGGCACAAACAGCTGACGAGTCCAGCCTGACAAGTCCGCATT
>JAVTVY010040500.1:0-19607 GCA_036873755.1 Hanleya hanleyi | reverse complement strand
AAGAGAACACAAAAATAAAATAAAATCGAAAAAACTGACCGAAAAATCGACCAAAAAGCCTGTTTTGAAGATGACTCCATATGACGTCATCAAAGCAGTTATCTTGGATTTTTTAACATTTCCCCGTAGAGTTTTACCCAAGGATATAGTGTGGCAAGTTTCAGCTCCCTATCTCAATGGGTAAGAAAAATATTTAGGGAGTGGAGGACGAAATGAACTCTCCAGGGCTGGACAGGTCTCCGAAATCCCAGGTCAGATAGGGTTAACAGAACACAGACAGCAGACTAATCTGAATCATAATCTTCTGTCTGTAAGAGTGTGCTTTGCACTTCACGATTTCTTTTAAGTTGTTCTCTTTTTGCAAAGTTTATAAGGGTAATCAGGCTTTGTTAGATGTCCCGGAAACCCTATTTATTGAAAAGATGCGCCCACCGTTCAATAGCAGTCACAGGCCTTAGGCCTGAGCATTGTCTTTCAATCAGATAGTATTATAAATCCTGTAGATATTACTCCAATACTCGTAGGGCTTAGCTTCATTTCTTGATCTCACGTGCATAGTTACAATTATGTATAGAAGATTTAGACCAGTTTAGCATGTTCAAGTTTTAACTTGTAAAACAAGATTGTTGTTTAGTGACAACGTATAGACTTTGCAATATATGAGCCATGCCATTACTTCTGTAAAATATTCCTTGAGAAGAACATAAAAGTTCGAAACTGCAGTCGGAATATTATGATGTAGAAAGTCAAGAAGGCTATTTGGTATTTTTTCACATACCATTTCTCCACACGAGATGACCGCTCTCTTCATACCTATTCAATGCTATATATGTTGCGCTACATGTATTTATTGTGTGATTCAGGTGATATATAACAAGTGTCGCTATAACTCATAGCAAGCGTCAGATCCGACATTCAATATTCAACCGTCGTCTGTAAAACGATTTCCTAGTCAATAATCGAAAGATATATACCAGATTATGACGACATATAAGAAAGGATATCTGAAACAGCAGAGTTTGATTTGGGAAATCTGTTTTGATTGAATGTTAATCAATAAATGTGGAGTGATTATGGCATACATGTAGTTACAAGTCCATTTGCCTTCGACGGGAAATAAGCTGGAATAATCACGGAATAGGAAGCCAGTTGTTAAAATGAATTTACAGTATTCTCAGAAGACATCGATAGTAATATACAGCGCATGTATCGTCACGTTTTTACATCATTTTTTTAATACAAATCTGGCGACTTCCGGTGTCCCAGGAAACATATTCCTTTCATATGTTTCTCTTTAGGAAAATATGTCCTGAGTTGCAAATCAGGAAAAATGTCTTAGCTAGTAAGAACGGACAGGGGCCGAACATTCTTTACCTTTTCATCGGTCCTCGATACCGGAAACTGGATCGCTTCACATTTCACATTTCGATCACCTTAACTCTACCAGGCTTGGGGGGCCATTATGCCCAATACCCCCCTACCAAACTCTCTGCGCTATCTCCGAAACAACAAACAAATGAGAGTTGACAGCCCGTGACATGTAGTTGATCATATTAGGGTCAATTGGAGCCTACATGTATCTGCATAAAACCCCGACTACGACGGCTATGTGGGGTACCAGAAAACTGACGTTTTCGTAATTTCTCATCACATTTTCTGATTTCCCGCGAGAATAAGTGGACAAAAACTAGTCCATTTCACTAATATTTGCTAATTTATCATGCATTTTTGACGAAGAAATGTCATACATAAAAAAGTGAAAAATCTTACAAAAAAATCGACTAACAAATGTCTTTTTTCAAATGACACCGTTGTGACGTCATCAAAGCGGCCAGCTTGGATTTTTTTTACATTTTCTAGTAGAGCTTGACCTAGGGGTATAGACTACATGATCGGGACCGTATCCTTGTGTAAGCGCACGACGTACCTGTATATGGCGAGATTCTGCTGGTGGACGTTTCGTCCCCGAGGCCCGCCCCCTATACAGACCTTTTGGTCTTTGATATATGTTGGCATTTGTGGGAAGTTGATGCTGGGTCGACATCGGGCCTTAGAGACTAGTCTTTTGTGTTAAATGCCGTCATTTTCATCTGACGACGATACAGCTCACCAATCCCCAGTGTACGAGTTGTCACAGCGAAGCAGCTCACCAATTACCAATATACGAGTTGTCAGAGCATTTCCATCATAGCTCTCTAGATTTGTATCTAATACCGCTTATGCCGGTGCCAGGGGCCGTGTGGTCATATCATCCAAGTTGCCACATGAACAGGTACAATAAAAGCGTACCTGAGATACAACACATCTCACGAATCGTTAGATTCTTGGTATGTGCTTTAGAATAGGTTAACCGAAGGACTATACTGTGAAGTCATGTGGCTCTGCTAGTATGTCGGCACCTCTTCCCACTTCCCTTATATGTGTTCTAATTACACAAGATAAACGTTTTCCGTTTCGAAAGAATCGACCGAGAAACGTGGATAATAATGTAGAAGTTTATTCATTTTTGCACTTTAAATAATTGCCATCCATCAACACCGTTTTCCCACGATCGCTCTTCTGTAAAAATATGCCGGAAAATGGTATTCTTGTCGAATTTTTATAATTTTTCTATTTTTATTTTTTATTATTACTTGTTTTATTATCATTAGTATTAATAATTTTTATTTTATTTTTTTTCTCACGATTCTCTTTTATCATCCTTCTCCCTATCAAATATTGTGCTTTTTTGTAGAATATGCAAAATATTAATAACTTTATCTCTGTTACTGAGTAATAGACAAGTGTTACGAGACTTCAATTTATTAATTCAGTGTACATGTATATAATAGTAATGTATTCTATCTTGTTCTATCCACTATATATTGTTTGTGCTGTATTATGCAAATTGTTTAGCCTTCGACCCCCATGAAAATAGGCTTGTTCCTATGGGGTTATAGAATTTAAATACAGATTATTATTAAGATCAAGAAAATAGTCCCGGAAAAAATATATTCCTGTCAAATATCATGGATACGTGCAATTAAAAGTGTTAATTAATTGTAATTACATTAAACGCGACACATGATTGATAGATAGATTCTTGAAAAAAAATCAATGAAAGTGTAGTCAGTTGAACGACTTACTTGGAAATCGAACTCTGTAGGTTCCCACAAAGGACATATGTGCCACTACTCAAAGTAACCTGTGATTTTGATTTTTTACTACCAAAGCCACCCGCACAGATAGATCTGCTATTCTAAACCGTCCAACTGGTGGACACAGCTGGTTATATCTACATGTAGGATTGATCTCTGATCATGACACGCTGAGATTATAATATGTTGGAATTCAATTTTCAACAAAAGAAATCAAAAAATCTCAGCGTTGAATACCGTGGTTATTTGATGAAACTTTCGCTGAATCAAACAAAATAACGACGCCAGTATGACTATAATTACCAATGGTCAGCTATGCCTGTGATGGCGGAAATGACACACGCATATACTATATTCTGAATAGGTTTTATATAAATCTACAAAACAGCTTCCAAAATAACTTTGAAATTTGAAATTTTACACGCGTGTTGCTAGAGGACGACGCACATTGAAAATCTGACAAAATATAATATATAATATTGCTTCATCTATTCTACAGTTGGGCCATGATTATTTCTTCTGATAGGCATTAGCCATGGTGACACCGGTGTTACTTCAGTTTTTAGACGAAAAATAGTTCCCTGGCAAAATGCTTACACGGGTTATTCATGATACAATTTATATAAAAAATTAACAATAGTAAACCGAATATTGCATGTTTTCGCTTGGATATCACAAATATTTTTTTCTCGTGAAAGACAAAGGATAACTCATTCGAGACCTGTGAGCGTCGAAGTAACACATCTGATGTTAACTTAGGCTATTTTCTCCGATAAAAACTCCGATTATGTGAAACTTTTGCGAACCTGAATAAGCAAAACGACAAGACGTTTTACCAAAAATATAAATCCCCAATTTTTAATCACACATTCATGGACATGAAATTATTTTTGATAGCTTCGAGCCCACAACACAACTGGCTTGATAATGAAGAAATGATTGTTTGGTATGCCACTGCACATGTACGCATATGAAATGATTTTTGGGGGAGAAAGAGTTAGTTGGTCCTCAGCGGGGTTCGAACCCACTGCCCGGGCTAAAGGCGTCAACATCTACCAAGTGAGCCATGGCGACACTTAGGTATTACACCCACGGATTGTCCCTTTGAATACCGACCCTCTCTCTTTGAGTTGCATTGTGTACAATGTACTACATGTATATAATGAAAAAAATGATTATTTGATATGGCGTATTGCCCGATATTGACAATAGGAAATGATTTTTTGAAAGAGAAGAGAGAGAGGATAAATTGTTCGCCAACCTGATTCGAACCCACGAACCTGGCTGATGGCGCCCTTGTCAATCGACTGAGCTATGACGACCCATAGATATTACACCCATATATTGTCTCTGTTATGACCAACCTTCTACCTTGAAGTTTCACTGTATGCAACTTATTTTATAAAGAAATGACTATTTGGTACGACGTATTTCTCGCCACTGAGTACGCATATTAAATGATTTTTGAGAGAGAAATAATCAATTGGTCGTCAGAAAGACTTAACACTGACTAAACACGCCGTTAATCAGAGAAGCGCTACCATCATATATTTCTAATTACTTACCAGTAGAGCACAATATGGTATTATACAGTGAAAAATTCAGCTTCAGTTCATTGAACTAATCTCATTTTCATTTCAATGCATGTCCAATGAAAAGCTATATGAGAGCCTATTAGGAGATAAAGCGTATAACTATCACGGTTTCCAATTCACCGATTTTGTTAAACGGAATTCCAAGAAATCGATATTTTCATGGTTCACTTTGAAGAGCATAATATCACGGATAATACCTGGGCCCAAAATTAATATAACAGAATCCGAATTGTCAAGTTGGGAGAAATGGACCCTGGATTACTCATATAATTCATTCACACATCTGCGAGTTATTCTGATGTCCATATCTGTAGTCTTCCAAAAAATCGTACCTTTTTTGCGAACATTTTGAGGACGGCGTTTAGAGAAATGTAGGAAAAAAATACACTGCTATTTGGAACGGGACATGGGCACAATCTCAATAAACTCAGATATAATATCACATAATAATCTTACACATATGGCCCTCTAAATCCTATGCTGAACAATCTAGTTTCAAAATAAAAAATATCGTCTAACCAGTTGACTTGCTTGATGAAACAACTTTAGAATGACGCTCCTTGTAATCACACACACAGGAGCACGTGGACCAAGATTTTAAACAATATAGAGAAACAATATCACATTAAGGTACCTTGCCCAGACATGGTGCTGGTAGAAAACTCAAAGAGTTTAGTTACATGTGCAAGATTTCCATTGTACTGTTAATCTGGACCCCCGGGTCACATTAATGATGGAAACACTAACTAAGGCTACCATTTGTCCTATAATATATGTGGATAATCGCTATATAAATGACTCGGTGAAGGATATATATCCACCTTCACTGGATTTTAAGGAAACTACAGACAGCCCTACCGGCACAATATCTCTATGAAAATGAAGCGGGCTTTTCTCGTTGACTCTATAACAAAAGAGATGATTACAATTTCGACATCGTAAACTATCCCTTTCTGGACAGTAATATTTCAGTGGGACCTGCATATGGCATATACATATCTCGCCTAGTAGCATTTGCTTGATCCTGTGTTAAATGTGACAATTTTAATCAAATTAAGTCACAAAACATTGTTGCAGAATCTTAAAGAAAGGACTATACCACCAAGCGCCTTCACTCAAAGTTTCTCAAATTTGGCGACACATATCGCATGCTGATAAAATACGAGCGTAGCGGGCAAGATCGATGGTGTTACGTTTCGTAACTTGTGTCTAATTCCGATTAACCCGGGACTAGGGGCCGTATGAACCCATGCACATGAAGATCCTCATGGTGCTCCTATGAGCAGTCACAATCAAAGCGTGACTGAGATACATCATTCTCTAGATGACGACTTTACAATGAATATCATATGGATTAAGAATACTGATCAGCGATACGGATTTGATATTTATGGAACATCATGATGTGTTGCCGGCATCATTGGAAACTGTTGACCGCTTCTCTCTTGCAGGAAACTAGTCTATGTTTATGTATGCTATGATTGTCTTTTTAAATTTGGTGCTAATGATGTTATATGGAATATGGAATAGGTCTTTGGATTCTGGACACGGATATTCTTTAATGGACGACGGCTGAATTATGAATGACCGACCAAACGCTGGTAACTATATGTCGCAGTTTGAACATCTTTTCCACGAATAAACCGAAATCAACTCTCCGGCGTTTTGCCAACATCTATTTTTACCGATTTTGAATTCTCCTGCCAGTTTCGAACCAGAAAGTTTTGCTCTTAATTCAGTCACAAGTTTACCAGCAGAACTTCAAAGCTAAGGTCACAAAGAAATATCTTGTATCCAAATAAAATAAACAGAAGGCAAATTTATGGAGTACTGGCCTCTTCTGTTTTTTTTATTACCATTAACAGAATCAATTTTCAGGAATATCAATTGCGTCATGCCATAACCCAGACAAATATATCACAGAGCTTTGAACAGGTTGTTGCATCTGATATCCAGTGGAGGGAACAGGAGTTCAATACCTTTATTATTTCACAGACTAGAACTCATATAATCTCAACAGTAAGAAATATCGAACGCTTTGACAACTTGGATGACAATCTAAATATATGCCGAAAACCTTTCTCACGTGGTATGGTACCTCAATTCCAGAATCTTGATACTTTGAACACATAATCAATTAAATACTGGCTTGATATTTTTCAGCTCGAGACAAGGATATTCATTATGAATAAATTAAATTCACACTGAGGTCGTGAAGGAACATAAATAAAACAAGTTGTGTAATCATAATACAGAAATCTAACCCGTAAACCTATTTCGTTAACGCCATTCTTGAACTGAATTAAAGGAAAATAGCTCTGAATATCGCATCATCTGTAAAAAGTGTCATTTTTTTTATTGTTTTAATTGCTGATCATTATAGATTGTTGCACATTCGAAAGGACTTATTAGACAATCATCGTGACTGAAACAACAACAAATTCTAATGGAATTTAAAGTAATCAAGATGTTCGACATTTTTATATGATCAATTTCAAATTATTCCCTGTTCACTTTATTGATAAAGATCTCGGCAAGAGTGTCGAAAGCTCGTGGATTAACCCTATCTGGGCGGGGGGAGGGGAGCAGTATATCATATTGGAGTCAATGTGAGCCTGTTTGCATAAACCCCTGAAGAGATCAAGAGCAAATTCAAGATGACTGCCTAGAAAAGTGATATTTTCGTCAGTTTTCTTCAAAATTGCTGCTCTCATTCGAGGAAAATTTGGCAAAATCTGTTTTATTTCACATCAGACTATTATTTACTATTTTATCATGCAGTTTGCAAAGAAAACACAAAAATAAAAAAGCGAAAAATCTACCAAATATGCTGTTTTGAAGATGTCTGTGGGACGTCATCAAAGCGACTATTTTGGATTTTTTCCCCCGCCATTTTCTGGTAGAGCTTGATCCAATGGTATAGGGTAAGTGTCACGCCCCTAGCTCAAGGGGTAAGAAAAATATTTAGGGGCCGAAATGCCTCCTCCCCCTCAGGCCTGGACAGGTCCCAAAAAGCCCAGGACAGATAGGGTTAAATTGCTCTTACATGGAGACGCTCAGAGTTTGTAGTTTAACAGATTGTGATGTTGTGGATATTATTGTTGCTGCCATTTCGGACGTTGATCACACATATGCATGTTTTCGGAGCCTCAATGTTGCCAATTATAGCAGCGAAACCATATTGTTCAGTTGATAATTAGTGAGTATAAAAAACATGAGTTCTGATGTGCACTGTGTACAATAACGGTATGATGTTACTTGCCGCACTTGCTTGCTTTCAAAAACAGATGTGTCCGTTCATTGTAATTAAGAGGTTTCTCGACGATGTCAGTTTGACGTTTACTATGCATCATTCTCCGCTTCGTCCAAGGTAGAAATAATGAAGAAAAATGACCAAAAAGACGAATAATACAAACTGGAAAAAAAGGAGAGAAATGCTTAGTAAGGAATATGTACATGGATACTATTTTTTCAAAATTCAAAGGCGATTAGACCACAACAGATGACACGTTGGAAAACTTACATGAAGGTAATTAGCAAATAGTATATTGGACAGGCTAGCGTTATGTCTTGGAACAGAGTCTCATGACCCTGATTCTCATTCCATTTTCGGATTAGCATTGCCCCAGAAAACTATAAGACATTTGCAGAATATGACATTCGAACTTATTAATTAGCACCTATATGTCACATTTTCATAGAACAGCAGCCTTTTTTTTCCGTAGAATATCCATCCAAATCCATATAATAGAGTGGGATGAAGCGTGTCGTTCACACGTTTAGATTATGCAATAATCAGCCACTTGACCACATGGCATTTCCTTTGATTTTTAATGCGTAAGATCTAAGCTAGCTCTTGTCGAAGTATAATAAAACTCACATTCATTTCATAATTCGTCTGGAACCTATGTATTGGTATTGGTCGATGCAAACTCAATTGCTAAAATATCAGTAGCTTTAGAGAGTATCGATCCACTTTCCGTTTATGCTCATCACCGGTTCTGATTCAACGTTTTGGAGAAAGTTGACTGGGGAAATTTATAACGACAACCAGATCTTGTTTTAGTAGAACATTTCGAGGATGAATGTCCATGCAAGCATTCTCATATTTTCATCTTAAAGGTAGCAATTTTCATTTCATCGTCAATTAGGCCGCCGAAAAGTGGAAATCTGGAATATCTCAGTCGGACTATAACCCGCCTGTTATATGTTCAACAATTTTCTTGGGTTTACCGCCAGGAAGTGTATTAACCCTATCTGGCCTGGGCTTTTTGGGACCTGTTGTGGCCTGGGGGAGGGGGGGGGGGGGGGGGCAAATGGAGCTAGGGAGCTGAAACTTACCACACTATAACCTTGGATCAAGCTCTACTAGAAAATGTAAAATAAATCCAAGATGGTCGATTTGATGACGTCACAGTGACGTCATTTTCAAAAACGGCATTTTTTGGTTGATTTTTCAGTCAGATTTTCCGAATTTTTTATTTATCTAATTTCTCCGCAAAAACTACATGATACATTAGTAAATATTATTGTGACGCGAATTTTTTTTAGTTTTTGGCCACTTTTCATCGCGAAAAAGCAGAACTTTTGAAGAAATATGACAATAACATCACTTTCCTGGTATCCCACGTGCACGCCATCTTGAATTTTCCCATGATCCTCTGCTCGGGGGAGTTATGCAAATAGGCTCAAAATGACCCCAATATGATAAACTATAAAGTCACGGCGTTTCAGCTTTCCCATACTTCCAGAACATTGGTCCTGGTCGACATGTAGATCTACATCGGCGGAACTTTACATCATCAAAATATCGTAACTCGTCAAATACTATTCGTCGGATTGTCCATTTTTCATTAGTTGGGTATATGTTACAATATATATTGTAATACTGCATGTTTCATATCTCCCATGATTTCATGGCCCATTTCATAATATGATTTTCTTCGCTAAGAGTTTAACTCTCTCCGTACCGGCATTTTTAACAGCTCCATGCTGGTATCAACACTGTCATGAGCATGGATGAAGCGGTGATATACTTA
Source organism: Hanleya hanleyi (assembly GCA_036873755.1). Classification (NCBI taxonomy): domain Eukaryota; kingdom Metazoa; phylum Mollusca; class Polyplacophora; order Lepidopleurida; family Hanleyidae; genus Hanleya; species Hanleya hanleyi. The sequence goes on along the minus strand of JAVTVY010040500.1, from coordinate 9,836 downwards.
TTTCAAAGACGTTGCAAGCTTTCGAACAAGATATAATATGATTAAAATAATTTTTCCAGAAATTCTTGATTTATGTGAGCCACTGACAGGCAATCATTGAACTACATTTCTATACGGTACAGGGAAGGTTAAGCATATTTAACTGTGTCGCATGGACTCGATAACTGCAGGAGGTTATTATCGAAATTTAAGCCTGGTGTTAGCTCATCGTAACCGTGGTGGTAATGATACAGAGCTGTCGTACGACATAAGACCCTCTGGCTTCACGATTGAGTTTGGTTCATAAACCATTACTTATCCTCATTAGCTTTTGCGATATGCCATTTTTTTTGTTTAGTTCAGAAACATTCCTTTGTGGTGCTGGTGGGTTTTATATATAGGAGTTTGTGCAAAAATCTTAATAATCGAATCTCGCCGATTTTATTCTGACCACTCACTTATTCGAAACTGACAACATGTATAAATCTTGCCTTTAGCTTTGCAGGTGGAACGGATTATCAATCAGGAAAGACTATAAAAATCTGTTCGATATCTATAAACAGGTGAAGGGCATGTTGCTCCGTCCATCTGAGAGTGCTTATATCAAGGTACTTCTTGATATCAAGGTATTCCTCGCCATCGGGCGTGGGACACGTCAAAGATTAGGCAGAGTAACTGAAGACCAAGTTCTAAACGACATTGCCATGTCAATGTAATTTTGAAGCTATGGGAATTCACATTGTCATTATTCCTGCTTCGAAGTATTTAAACAAGAGAAGTTACATCGATATAGAGATTCCTGTGCGACAAATCATACCACGGAGTAAGCAGGCCGATACATCAATGTAAAGAGATGATCGCTTTGGAATAATCAACCCTTCCATAACCGGAAATTACTAACCTTAGTGAATTGTTGGACCAGAAATCGATGGAACGACTTACCGTCTCTAACAAGGTGAACACAGCTGGAGAACAATTCTATAGATGCATAGAATTGATAATAGGACCATGTGCAGCTGATGCCATTATGGCTCACACTTTCAGGAAATAAAATCCCATAATGTGCTGATCATGTTATATGTTAGAACCATTTTTTAACTAAAGTTCCCTCCGAATTACAGTTACGTGGTGCATAAAAGAGAATTACTTCCACAAGAATAAGTTTTCATTACTGAACAGGCACCGTTTGACTGATGACCAAAATTTTAAAACGATGTATCAAAAATTGGCTCATAGTTTCATAATAAAACGGTATCTCGAGTTTGTATCTTCAAACGCATGGAGAAATATTTCTGTGGCCATGAATAGACCTCAGATATTTAATCGTGTGTACATTTCTGGGTGGTGTGTTGAGGGGTTGCGGGGATACAACAGGCTGAGAGGAACACGCGGAATCTTGTCAATATTTAGTTAATACGTATATCTTGCGCCATGACTGACCTTCTGTAGATGACAAAAAAGTCAGGGAGAGCAGTTGACGTTCTCTATACAAAACATCTAATTGGCTTTTGTTGATCGACTCCTGTGAAATAATTATTTGAATTTTACATTATCTTGTGAGGATTCATATGAGATTGAATGGTGTATATCTGATCAGGCACCAATACTTTCAGTCTCCCAATCTTCATAATTACTTTGTATAGGATATTTACCCACGGGTTTTTGGAGGAAGTTTGCGAATTGTTAAATTATCACTTGGAACAGAACACGAGCTAGCATGCAGGCAGTTCCGTCTTTGAGTTGACAACATCGTCCAGGAACAACATCTTTGAATTACAAGTATGCGACAGAAACCTTGCTACCGAGCATCGACCGGCTAAACGCTGTGTAATACCGGACTTGATAACTGTCTCTGGTAAAATGTTAGGGGTCTTCAGTAGTGGTCTTCATTTTTTTTCATTTTTTTTTTCGGGTCAAGGAGAGGAACGTCGAGTTCTTTCTTAGGTTAATTCCGAAAGTGAGTGATAAATATAACATAGCATAGGTGATCGCGAATGAAAAGTATCCCACAACTTACAATCCAACCATATGTTGCTGATTTCAGGTAAATTATCAAGAAAGCAATCCAATCTTGCAATATCTGAACGGCCAAGTTCCCAAAAATGGTCGTTATTCAAAGAAATTGCGAATATCTCTGAATGCTGTTCTTATAATATGACTACAGGCTTGATGTTGGTGGAAATTTTTAGAGTAAAAAGAGAAAAATTGAACAGCTTAAAAATGACAACTGAGTTGTAGTACCGTTCAGTGTTTTATATGAGTTGAGTAGCTGAAGCTTTGTCCCTCGCCGTTTTGTGCGAAAAATCTAACCCAAAACAATCTTTGAATGCTTATACTGAAAAAAAACCCAATACAATTTCTAAATAAAATATACTAAAAGCGTGGTTTTAAGTGTCAAACAATAATTGAGGTTTGGTGGATTAAAAACATGAATCTGTTTCTATAACAGTGTCGCATGCATGTCCGGAAGATTGCTGGAAAAAAATGTATCGGCAGATTTCTGAGTTGTTGATCATGTCGATCTATACTAAACAACAACAATGGATATTAATATATAACACAATAGGGGAATAGACTATTTGTAATTTCCTCCGAAGGCGAGCTGTTTCTGGTTTTGTTGACATCGACATTTGAGAAAATCTTGACGTCACCACTGTCTATTATATGGATCAGTTCTCGAGAAATGTGAAAGACGTATACATGTATCAAAATAAAGAACAAAAATAGCCGACTACAGTTCTAACACACCTGTCGAAATTATGTCAAGTTAGACAGGCAGAAGACTGAAGTTTCTATGCGAATCTCTTATACGGCCTCTAGTGACAAAGGAAATGGCATGGAACGAAATTACACTATTTCCTATATTGGCACCTCGTTATGGTAAATCGATAAAGAACACAATAAGGAATGAACAGGTTCCAGACTAGTGCTTTATTACTTTAGGATAAAATTTATAATTTATTTTGTTTATTGTAGAGATAGCAGGTTGTTTAAGCTTCCCAGTAAGGCACAGTAAACAACAGTGACCAATTCCGCCTCTACAATTGACCGGTCAGTAGAGCTTTTTAAGATATCAAATATTCATTCAACTAATAAAATTTCCATACCAATGCGTATCAGATAATTAATTTAAGAGAGCCTAACATGTTGTTAGGAGATAATAAGCACAGCTATCATAGTTTCCGATTTGTCGATTTTGTTCAACGAAATCGATTTTATGATTCGCTTAGAGCACATGAGCACGGATGAGTCTGCTTCAAAGATTAATGTAACGGTATCGGAATTGTTGGGATCAATGTGCACTGGGTTAGTAATATTAATACGTCGCATCTGTAATATGTAAGAAGGAAGGGCGTCAGACGTTGGATATTTAGCTGCAGGGTGGCATTCGCACTCATCGGAAATTAAGATAAGAAAAATAAACGTCGGATTACTCGATTCTATTTAATTAGGTTCTGCTGCCCGTCTATACTCAGTGTGTGAATCAGGTAACAAATGTGGTTATAACTCCCCTCGAGAGACGATGGCTGACTGGCCTTCATGTGGAGATCTCTGAACCACTTGAACAGTACAGTGAAAACAACGTTCAATTTGGAAATTTCATTTTTGTTTTTGTATTTCTTGATTGCTGGAAATCTGATTGAATATTCTAACATGCTCCACCTTATAGCCATGCGCTGATTGGTCCAGGACTACAGGCATACAGAGATCGCCATACGATAATCTTCATTTTTTTGTTGTGATCTATTTTATTCATGTGCAGAAAAACCATTCACGAAAATCTTCCATCAACACTGGGTAAAGTTTGCATAAAATCTGCCCTTCCGTGTCTGAATTGAGGGGATAGTTAATATTGCGCTTGACTTGAGGGGATAGTTAAAATGATATTCTTATTGAATATAATCGTTCAATAATTTCTCGATGTTTAGTGTTAAACCTGATCAAAACGCCTAGTGGCTACGCCGCTCGATCTAAAACTAAACATCGAAAAATTATTACAAGATAATATTCTCTAAGGCGGTCATTACACCCTAATTAATAAATACGTATGAATTGAATATGGCATATTGATTACATTAGTTGAGATTGTGAATCGTCGAACTTTGTCTATGCACCATGCAAGAATGTTGTAACTGGAAAACTTCATATAGTGAGCGATGAAAACCTAAAATACTTCTGATGAAAGGACCTAAATACACAGAGCCGTAAAAATAATCCCGAAGGCCGACCAGAAGATAGTCCTGACTGCATTTGAAGAGTATGTTATTGAGTGGTCAAAACGAGAAAAAGTTGAACCTACATATCGCAGACAGGCTGGACCTCACCCAGAACAATGTCGCTGAAACAGTCTGCCAAATCTACAGTAGTACCCATCCCCAAGTAAAAGAGGTACTGAGAAACCTCAGTTCGCAAGAAGTTCTAGTAAATCTCCAGAATAATTTCGTCAGAGTCTCAGCGGACAAATCTCCAAACAATATAACATTCATATGTAAATATTACTATTATCAGGTGCTGGTTAAGTAATTGAGTATAAGCACACCATCGCCGAATACGTCTACTTACCAGAACAGCATTTACTCTGAAAGATTTATTTAATAACAACAAAACGTTCCTCAAAGAAATAGGTATTTTGTCTCCCAACCACTCATAACGATATACCGAAACTGTACTGGACTCCCAAAATGCATAAATCACCATACAAAGCTAGATTTTTATCTGGTTCTAGAAGCTGCACAACCAAGCTTCTTTCGACCCCGTTGACGAGGGTGATTCAGGAGGGAAAAACATTCCGGGAAAGGTATTGCGCCACAGTGCTATTTCTAAAAGTATTATTGAAAAACTCACAGTGTCTTACAGAAGAACTGCGAAATGACAAATACCCTATATGTATCCACATGGGATTTATCGACTCTCCATACTACAATTCCTCATCAGGACGTTATTAACCAATGAGGTACGACGTATCACGTTGGGCACACCGATTCTCGTCAGATCGCCGAAGTTAAGCAACGTTGAATCCGGTCAATACTTGGTTGGTGTCCAGAATAATAGAAACCGTGGGCACTCTCGCGTCCTGACGAATATGTAGGCACCGTCGTGATATGATTGAAACATAATTGGAAACGATGTCTTACTCACACACTCCCGGTGCTCCCATTTGGCTGACATATATCTGTTCTCTTATGAATACGACTATATGCAGACGCTTTCAAAAACAGACAATTTCAAAGCCCGTTCCTTCTCATATACCAAACGCTATGTAGACGATCTTCTTGCTGTGGGTAATCGCTATATAAATGACGGAGTGAAGGATATATATCCACCTTCACTGGATTTGAAGGAAACCACATTTACAGATGGCCCTAATGGCACATCTTATTTAGACCTATATCTAAAAAAATGAAGCGGGCCTTCTCTGTCATCGACTTTACGTGAAAAGACATGCTTAAAATTTCCACATCATAAACTACCTCTATCTGGACAGTAATATACCAGAGGGACCCGCATATGGCCTATACATATCTCGCCTAGATCCTCTGTTAAATGTGACCAACTTACTCAACGCCACAAAACATTATTGCAGAAACCTATAAAACAGGGCTATATTATCAAGCGCCTTCAAAGTTTCTCAAATTTAGCGATACATATCGCAGGCTGATAGCAAAATACGAGCGTAGCGTGCAAGCTCTATGGCATTACGTTTCGCAACTCGTGTCTAATTCCGCTCAACCCGGGGCTAAGATCCTCATAGTGTTCATATGAACCTTCATAAGCTAAGGGTGACTGAGATACATCATATTCTACATACCGAATTTATAATAAAAATCATATGAATTAAGAATACTGATCAGCGATACGGATTTGATATTTCTGGAACATCATGATGTCTTGCCGGCATAATTGAAAACTGTTGACCGCTTCTCTGTTGCAGGAAACTAGCCTAGTTTTATGTATACTATTATTTATTCTTTTAATTTGGTGCTAATGCAATTATATGAGTTCGGTCTTTGGATTATGGATAAGAAAATTCTTCAATGGACGACGGCTGAATATTGAATGGCGGACTAGACGCGTGCATATATAAGCGCGGAAGCTCTCAACGCAATTTCAGTCCTGATGTTAGCTCGTCACAACCCTGGCGGAAATCAGGCTACGTTGTCAAGCGTCACACGCTCAGACAATTATTCTGGGCTTGGTTCAGTACCATTTTTCCCCTTTCAGCTTTTCCATGGATGCTTATTTTGGAGTAGTTTAGAAGCATTCGTTGGTTTGGGACGAAGGTGGGGATTGGATGTTCTGCTTCTATCTTTATAATCGGATGTTGGTGATTATATCCTGACTATCCACGAACCTGTGGGCAGGTGCAAACAATTATAAATCCTCCTATCATCTTGCACGCACATTAGCTAAGAACGACTATATGTACCTGTTCGATATCTGACACAGCTTATATCAGACGTATATCTGCAACTTGTTTTCGTAACCGATGGCGCGGATACGTCATACGTTAGGCGCAGTAACTCAATAGCAGAACAGACAAATTCTAAAAACAATATTGCCATGTCAAGTTAAATTTGAGAACACGAACAATATTCATATTGCCATAAATCCTTCTTCTAGTTATTTAAACAAAACTAGTTACATTGATATTCCTCTCTTGTCAACTCCTATCGGTATCAGAGAATGAGCAGCCCGACACATGAGTGTACAGAGATTTACGATTGGGACAATCAACCCATCCATTATTCGATCCAATTACAGCGAAACATGTGAATACCGACAACTGGGAAAACCGAGTGACCTCTAAATACTGACATCCATTATCCCAATACTTAAATTCAAGGTATTTTGAACCTTTATGAACCAGAGCCCTGTCAAAACCGAGATTATAATCTGGTCAATGATTTTGAGGTCTGGTGATTGTGCAGGCCAAACCATGGTATTAATGCCATTGATTTCTTTGAATTTGACACCTTTCCTGTGAGGCGTGTACCGACACGTTGTCGTCCTGAAATACCCGCGGCTAGTTCAGGAAGTTTTTCGCCACAACGGGTCACAAATTTTCATCCAAAATATTACAGTACTTCTGTGAATTTATATTACCCTCCATTGGAACCAGTGTTCCCACACCTTTGTAGGTAAGACAGCCCCAAAACATGGCACTTGCCCGCACACGGGAGTCATCGTACACCCGCAGACATCGAGGTTTCCATTTTTCTTCATTTTTCCTCCAAAATCGTACTTTTTCCACATCCTATTACAACTTGTCTCATCAGAAAATATTATTTCTGACCAGTTATTTGGTACTGCATGTCTAGTGTAATTTTGACCGACACCAGGCCCACCACTTTATCCGGTTTTGTTTAGATATACATTTTTTTCTTTAAAACACGTCTATGGTAGCCCTGTAATCTTCTCTGGACTGTTCATTTTGATAGTTTAACTGGTGTTACACCATTAACAATGTTAGTTACATCTTCAAGATTCTTGTGTCGATTCGTTTTCACAACCCGCATCAGCATCCGGTCAGTGCGAGAACCCGACAATATCTTCCTCTCCGTCCATACCGTCCAGTTTTCGGTGGCGTCTAAAAAAATAAGCAATGATAAACCGATTTATTCCAGTTATTTTGGATATTTTAGGTCCACTGTATCCCTTATTAGAACGCCGTAAAATTTATTTTCTCATCTCCAGAATCAAATCCCTGCCACGGCGACCCATGGTTGTAAAGCAGACGTTATGTCAACATTATTATCGCGTGGCGCACTCTACTGCATTATTCCCCTTGTGTAGCGTCTCTGATTTAAAGTGGCGTGTTTTAGAAGTCTAAAACGAAGGTAAGATATTAAAAAAATGAAGTTCATTAAGCGCGTGACTTTTTGTTTCAGAAAAACAGTCAGCCATTTTGTGAACTTTATTATAGCACGGGAGTGAAGTCTACATGTAGCATGCTTTAGCTAGTGAAACCAAGGCGTTGTTTAGCGGAGACTGTACATTCTATAGGTATATAAGGCACCGTTTCCAATTATCGTTCGCGAATGAATCGTTTATTTCGTCAAATTTTCTCGAAGTCGCGATTTTCCAAGGCGCGAGGGAATGGGTTTTTTTCTTCAAAATAAACGATTCATTCGCGATCGCTGTTCGAATGCTTTTTTTTTTCTGTTGGCAATCGTTTTTCAATCGAGAAAATTCTCGCGAATAAAAAGCGATATCGCGATTCAATCGCTTTTTAATCGAGAAAATATAAACGATTGAAAAAAAAACGATTGAGGATTATAGCCGAAAGTAGTACGCCATTGGTTCAGCCTGACTGACCCGCATACACGTTCGAGTTTCTAACTCTTCAGTCAGACTATATAAAGTTCGATCATTTTTTCTTCTCCCTTTTCCATTCTTTGCCTAGTGTAAAACTATAGCGTGTTTCTGTACAGTTGGCGGTTATATAGATACGATGGGGATATTGAAAGAAATTGAAAAAAAATATCTATATATATACATAGGAATAATGGTTATGCATATAATTATAACTTCATATTTACATATATTTTGTACGGGACACAGGCCCGGATATGGTCAGATTGGGCCATTTGCACTTGCAATTTCGTCTATTATTTTGGGTATTTCTGTGTTTTAAAGCTGGTATTATTCCAGATTTCTTGTGTAGTATTTTTCGTGAACGTTTTTGGCATTTGTGTGGGCTGAAATTTTGAGTTGATTCATCAGATTTTCGCTGTACGCGTGGTTTTTTGTCCTACGATCACCATTTTCCTTGTGTAGATAGATGGTGCTGTATTGAATATAACATTGTCATACGGGGCTCTTGAGTCTACGCAAGCACTTAATTATTAATATATAGCGCGGGCTATTTGTAAAAAATTTCACAACTGGTTAATCCAGTAAGAGATGAAATTATATAATATTCAGTTGGTTTTTGGCTTGAGCTTCCCTTTGGAATCATTCATAGTTCATTTATCAAAATATAAAATTAAAATAAAAAGTATTGTACATATGCGAATCCAACCGTTATATGCGATTCAATCAAAAGATATGTATTTGATATAAATATGAAATCACTGCCGCGAATATTCTTATAATAAATAAAATTAACTTGATGGTGATTTTTTGAACTTATTCACATCTCAATAGTTTAAAAATTGTACCAAAACATGAATGGATACCCTTTCCTAATGTATGTTTTACTATAACAAAATATACATATTTAATTACACTATTTTTCACCTTAATTAACCTAGAAATTCCCGGCTGGAGGGCTAAGCTGTTCTGGGTTATCGCCATGCGCCCATTCACACCTCTATCAAGCCTGTGCCGTAATCATTCTGATAATGCAATCAACGAACTCAAATCCACTTATGACCTGTACCCGGTATTTACAAAACAAGATATTGTGACTATCATCCTGTATCATTAATACATTGTCGACTCACACGGTTATTGAATAAACATGTAATTTTGTCATTTACGCTTCGCCAGAGTAAATCTGAGCGCGAACGTCACAGGAAGCATGGTACATGAATATGAAAATATATTTCCAGCATACGCCCTACTTCGGCTTGTAGGAGACTATAGATCGTGAATCATATATATTATTCGGTTATCTTACGCATTTATACAGTATAGTATAGTAATATAGGTTTTTCCATCGACAAATCCGCAATCAACATTACATGTAGTACCCAGTTCGAGGATAGAGCGGCGTACGACGGCAACACGGCCTATGTGTCAAATATCACTCCGCCTCACGATTCTTTCGCGCCTTGAAAAAAACGATTCTCTCGCGATTGAAGATTCGCGATCAAGAACGGATCGCGCATGGGTAACCGATTCAAAAACGATAT